>ML811141.1:159097-178371 GCA_009831015.1 Picea engelmannii | reverse complement strand
TATTTCTCTCCTCACCCTCATCAATAATATTTTCCATATTTATCCCCCCACCCTTGTGATGATGAGGGTGGGGACAAGTAGAAAAATAGAGGAAAACTTATTTAACTTATTTCTTAAATAAGCTTTACCCTATTCACCCTAGGGTGGAGGGAGAAATATGGGAACCCACCTACACTTTTGTTAAATAATTTTTCCCTTATTTATCCCACCACCACCACCCTCATGAAATTTTTCCTCTATTTCTCATAAGAGTTGGGGTAGAGGGAGAAATAGGGGAGAATTCATTTAAGAATTATGTTTTCTTAAATATGTTTTCCCCTATTTCTCTCCTCATCTTACCTAGTATATTACATTTCCTATTATTTAATAATATGTTATAGGTTTGTTATTATGTAAATATGAATTATAATGTAATTGATAAGTCAATGATAAGTCATGACCTTTGGAAAGAGCATGACTTATCATTCCCCACGTGTATTTATATACATGTATTGTATTTCATATGATGTCAATTAAATATGTAAAATATATAGTAAATATAAGAGTATTTATTATGGATATATGGAATTATATTATGTATTCATGATGTTCTCATGAAGTGGACCGCTAGATCCACATCATTTGGTATCAGTGATCCAACTTTTGGCCAACCCCATTGTTTCAGAGTTTCTTTGAGAGATCTAGGTAAGACCACGTCAAGACATTTTTCCATTAGAAAACAAATCATCAAAAATTACCATTGAAGAAATAATACTTCAGTTGCTAGAAAATTAGAAGAATTTGGTACTAGATATCAAGAAGAAGAAGAAAAAAAATAATAAAGGAAAAAAAAGGGAGAAAAAAAAAAGGAAGAAGAAAAAAAGGGGGAATTGAAAAGAAAAAGTTTCAAAGAAGAAGGAAGAGTAAATTTTGATTATGTTGGTGGTTTACAGACCATGGTTTTGTTAAACCATTCGCCCATGGTATTTACCTACCATATAAAAAACATTACAGTGGTAACTTTTTACAACTTTGTATATACATGTCTTTTGGAGTAATATTAATTCAACCAAAGTCGAAATATATTTTAGTAAAGTGATAACATGCCCAATTAACTTGTGTAAAGGATATTAATAAAGGGAAAGTAAGAAGAGAAGGTATTAAAAGAAAAATATAACTTTTCATAAATTACAAAGTTGTTTTAAATAAAAATTGATAAGGTTTAAAAGATAAAGGGAATTATTAAAGTTGTTTAATACATTTTATTAAATTGGAAGGAAGCCGAAGTAATATTCAAGCTATTTAAAGGAGGAATATATATTTATAAATGACACATATATTGAATAATCGAAAAAAACAAACATGAACAATGAATTCAATATATAAATCTAAATTTTGGACTAAATGCCCTTTTTGTGAATGGTGTTTGAGTATTTGACAATTTTTAAAAATCACAATTGCTTTTGTCCAATTTGTGGGAAACCATTTATTATGGAAGAATATCAAGATAAATAACAAAGGAAATTGCTAATATTAAAAGGCGAATTAGGAAATTATAAAGACATCAATAGCAAATTACAGTTGGAAATTGAGATGGATAAATATTTTAATGGGTTAACAATGAAAAATAATATTTACTTCAAAGAGAGAAATCAAGAACTCATCACAGAAATTGAAGAATTAAAAAAACAAAAACAAAAAATGGACAAAGAATTACTAGAACGAGATGAAGAAATATCAAGATTAAAAAATCATAATCAAAATTTACTAGTAAAAATCAAGAAGTCAAAAGACAAGCAATGGGAGAATCAAAATTTAGAACAAGAAAATCAAGGTCTTAAAGAGAAATAAACCAAAAAAGAGGAAGAAAACTCATGCCTAAGGAACCTTAATAAAAAATTGATTGAACAAATTAAAAAGATGAAAGATGAAAAGCCAAAGAATCAAGATATTATAAGTAAAGTCGAAAAATCAGATAATGAGGAATAACTTCAATTCCTAAGGGTTCATAATCGAAGTTTACTCATACAAATTAAGAAGTTAAAGAGTGATAAGAAGTCGCTACAAAACAATTTAGATCAACTTATCAATAAAGAATCATTGGTTGATAAAAATACAATGATTGAACCTATGAAACTAGAGAAGTCTTCAGATGTAAACAACACAATTATGGATAAAGGAATTAATACAGAGCCAATCAACCTTAAAACTCAAAAGGATGCAAATAAAACTAATGTAAATAGGTCTTCAAATGTTAAATTAAAAACAAGACAGGGGTACGAAGAAGACTGAATTCCAAAAGTTAATAAAAAAAAAGCTACAAGTATAAGAAGTAAAGATCAAGTCGCAAGGATGCCTTATCGACATTCTAAATCACAAAAGTCGATACTTCAACCAATCAATGTATTAATAGAAACAAATGATTGATATTACAAATAATGTTACTTCCACTACAAGTGGTGATCAAAGTAGAAGCTATCAGGGGAGTTGAAATACATAAAGTTTTTTCGAAGAACCCTATAAATGCATAGTTTCACAGAAGATTGAATTAGGGTGGGTAGGCTCCTTTAAAATTCAAAATTTTTTCTCAACCCTTAAAATATTCTATTGTCTCAGGTCCTCAATGATCACTAACTCAAGAATGAAGAATCAAGAGACAATATTACAAGCCAGATAAATAGATAAGTATTTTATAACTATGCTTTGAGAACAAAGCATTGTTAAGGGGGAAGACTTGTAATATACCTAGTATATTACATTTCTTATTATTTAATAATATGTTATAGTTTTGTTATTATACCAATCGACATTATAATGTAAATGATAAGTCATGACCTTTGGAAATAACATGCCTTATCATTCCCCACATGTATTTATATACATGTATTGTATTTCATATGATGTCAAGTAAATATGTAAAATAGATAATAAATATCAGATTATTTATCATGGATATATGGAATTATGTTATGTATTCATGATGTTCTCATGAAGTGGACCACCAGATCCACTTCACCATCCCCCACCCTCATGAAATTTTTCCCCTATTTCTCCCCCCTCCCACGCTCTCATTAAAGTTTATCATTTTCTTAAATAAATTTTCCCCTATTTCTCCTCCCACCTCCACCATCATGAAAGTTTTAATTTATTTCTCATAAGAGTTGGGAAAGGGTAAGAAATAGGGGAAATTTTATTTAAGAATTTCTTTTTCTTAAATAATTTTTCCCTTATTTCTCGCCCCTGCCCCACCCTCATGAAATTTTCCCCTATTTCTTACCTCGTCCCCACTCTCATGTCTCCCCCTATCCCCACTCTCATGAAAGTTTTATTAAATGATTTTTCCATTATTTTAGCCCTTGCCCCACCCTCGTGATAATCTGGGTGGGAGTGCAAGGAGAAATAAGGAAAAACTTATTTTAGAAAAATTTCACGAGAGTGGGGATAGGGGGCAAAATAAAGGAAAAAATCCATGAGAGTGGGGATAGGGGGAGAAATAAAGAGAAAAAATCATGTGGGGGAGGAATATGGTAAAATATTCATGAGGGTGGGGGAGGAAGGAGAAATAGGGAAATTATTTTATGAGGGTGGGGGAAAGGGGGAGAAATAGGGGAAAACCCCCTCTCTTATGAGAAATAGAAGAAAATTTTTATGAGGGTGTGGGTAGGGTGACCCCCTCTCTTATGAGAAATAGAGGAAAAATTCATGAGGGTGAGGGTAGGGAGAGAAATAGAGGAAAACATATTTAAGAAAATTGTAAGTGGAGTGGGGTTAGAAATAGGGGAAAATTTATTTAAGAAAAAAAAATTCTTAAATAAGTTTTTCCTTATTTCTCCCTCTATGCCCACTCTCATGAAAGTTTCCCTCTATTTCTCATAAGGGTGTCGATAGTGAGAAAAATAGAGAAAAACTTATTTAAAAAAAAAATAAAAAATCTTAAACAAGTTTCTCCACATCCACCCTCATAATAACAACAAATATTTCTTAAAAAGTTTCCCTGACCCCACCATCATGATATGGATGCATAATGATATATCACAATTTTTATTTATAAAAATAAAAGTAAAGATAATAGTGAAGAAAACATAAAGAAAAAATTATTTAACTTTTCTAACCTAATTATCTCATATTCGATGATAGTGAGATATTAAATTATATCACAATTTAATAATAAAACAACTGTTATTTCACCTTTACAAAATGGAATATTTAAATATATTTCTTCTCTATGATGAGTTTGAGAAGACAATTTTATATATAATCCATGAGAACAGTGACAACAAAGTTGGGTGCATGAAGTGTATGCTTTGAATGGTCTCTCTATATAAAGGAGATAAAGATGATTCAAAATCTTTAATTATATTAAGTATTTCGTTCAATTTCAACGTTAACTTTGGGGTACAACTCATATGGTCAATCTACCATAATTCCCATATTAACGGTTTCATTTTCATATTTTATAATTAGTTTTTAAATTGTGATTTTTATTTACCATTTAAAACTCTCGCATTTTATGTTATGATTTTGTTTTATTTTAATATTTGTTCTCCATATTATAAATAAATTAACAAACTTATGAAGTTTTTTTAATAAATCATAATATAAATTAATTTAAGTAAGAGATGAAAAAAAATATTAGAATACATATCAAATTATTTCTATTTTATTAAATAAAAAATGATTTTTTTTTTCATAAAATAAATAATAATTAAAAGATATAAATCAATTTTCAAAATAACACAAAAATCTTATTAACTATAAAATTTTAATTATGTATTTATGGAATTCATCATGCTTCAATTAAACAACCTTCCAATCACCCTTAATGACCCTTATTAACTATAAAATTTTAATTATGTATTTATGGAATTCATCATGCTTCAATTAAACAACTTTCCAATCACCCTTAATGACCCTTACTAAGGAAAATAGATAGCCAAGTATTCAATACATACTTCCAACATTTTTCAGCAACCCTACAATGCCAAAACAAGTGCGTGTGATGTCTTAAGTTGACTGTAGTGTACACATAATGCATTTGTTAAAACCAAACATGAGAGTCACTTCTTGGTGGGTATTGCTTAATAGACTGTGAGCCAAGAAAGGACTCTCTACCTAAAAGAAACTATGTAGGAACACACTATATGAAGGTGATTCACCCATTTTTCTTCTATGTCTAACAAATTCCAATGTTGATTTAGTTTATCCCGAATAGAGAAAGGGAGGCCAAGGTATCAGTACAAGATGTAGGGCTTGTAAACCTACATGGCTTTACCATATGTCCATAATCAATCTCTCCAAATGACACCTAGAGTATTTAGATTAATATTATACAGCTCATATTGTGGGATTAACTCTTGAAGCTCCTAGATTGCAACTTGATCTGAGTGCAACAAACCAAAATCCCTTGACATGATATCTTGTTAATTCTTCCAAGTTTTGGATTACAAGTCCCATAGATTTGCCCATTTAAAAATCCTTTTGTTTGCTAGTGTCTTTGGAAGGAGTCTCACAAAGTGTACCAAATTGAATGGTCATATAACAAAATACCCTCATATAACCAATCCATTGACAACTAGGAGTTGACACAACTCTCTTTGACCAAGGCTCCCATATCTCATGAATCACATGGGAACTAAAAATAATAAAATACCAAGGAGAAACAATGATATCACTAATAAGAAAATTACCTCTTAACTAATAACAATGTTGACTAGAAGTGAATCTTATTAAAAAAAAAACATTGCCAAGACTCGTATCCAAACAAGCAATGACCAATCCAATTAAATGATAACATTGCTCCTTGCAATTTAGTTTTGATGTGATTGAGTCATCCTTGATCCATGGGAAGGATACAAATATTTTGCAAGAATAATATTAGGGATCTAACAACACCAAAATTAGACCAAACAAACCCTCTTGATAATAATGTGAATAGTGGAAGGAAAAATAATATGTATCAAGGACCTACATAATCCTACTTGATTAATGTGATTAAGAAAACAATAACATACAAAAGGAAAAAGGAGGCAATGAAGGGGATTTAAAAAAGAATGAAGTAAGAACATCAAATTTTGGCTTGAGAAAAAACTTTAAACACATAAAGAGAGAAAATTTATGAATATATAATATAAACACAACCAAATGTCTACGAGGAAAGTTTGGAAGAGTGGCATTTCTTAACATTTAAAGTTGAGAAAAAATAAATAATACACCACAATAAACTTATACTACATGAAGAAACTAAGCTATGGAGTCCATATAAGAGATTTGACTAGAAACTAGACTCTAAAATGTAGAAGAGATCTAACATTGGATACTCTTCTGAAAGATGACATGATTGATGTGTTTCTTCTTATTTGTGTGCATAATGGAGAAGAAAGAAAATAGGTTGTCCCAAATGAAACTAAATTGGAATACATGTAACTATTTGTTGCTCCATTTTCACATTTTCATGTATCACCTTTGATTTCCAAGTTTAGCCATGTATAAAACCCTTCTCCATCCTTTTCCTTTCCATTTCATAGTCCACCTTATGCCTATAGTTTCATTAGATGTCGGGAAAATTTTCATATGTTTAAAATACTTAGTCATTTTTATGACTTGTGTGGGATTCCTTATGTTATGAGGAGATTCTCCTTTTCAAAACTATTTCCTTGCAGTCCACACAAAATCTTTCCCTACACAAGTCTTATTCCCCACATTCCAACACTTGGGTTATTTTCGATATTTTTCTTTAGTGTGGAGAACCCAACACCACCCTTTTCTATGCACAAATCTTGTCTTTGCACACCTTTTTGTTCTGCACTTACGCCTCCTCCATAATACACCTTGCATACTCCAAAATTTCTACTCTTTTCTTATCCATTTGATGGTTATGGTTGCATGGAAAGCTTTGCCTGCCATATAACCTGCACACCCTCACTTCTGCACAACTATTGTGCAGAGAACCTTGCACATTCCACTCCCTGCACACATCAATCTCTTTGCACTTCCACACAACTAAACCTTTAAAAGAATGATCTCTCTCTACCCCTATTCCATACTTAGTAAAATTCTCATTGGATTATTATGCACCTTGCACACTTTTCGAGGGTCATTTATGATTCATTAATGAGTTCTGATTCACAAGGAAAAAGGCATTAATTTGGAGTTAATGTGGACTAATTGTCCCTTTTTCCCATGAAGCACTTGATTTTCAAAATAACTCCCATTTATGGTTTTTGCATGTCCCGATGGAAATTGTACGTGATGAAAGGATGTTTTATTAAATGTTCATGAACTTAGCCTTTAAATAACTTGATCCCTTTAATTCATAAGTAATAGTGTCACACATATCAAAGTGCATTGAAATAATAAGAATCATGTCAACTAGAAGAAGAAAATAGCCTTTTTGTGAAGATATTGTCAATTCCCTCACACACCAAGACAAGGAGTTCCATTGGTTAGCTTCATATCAGTGGTTCTTAAGCCTAACTCCTGAGCAGAAGCTTGAGAACAATATTTGGATGACTGGCCTAGTGAATGTTGATTAGCAATAATTCAAAAGCTACAAGATTCAATTGTCAATTGTACAAATATTTATGACAAAAGAAGTAACACATTCCTTAAAGTGCTTAACATTGTTAAATATCTTAAGGGCCCACAACTAGTAATATATTCTATGCTTATACCTAAGGAGAAATTAGAGATGGAATCGAGCATAATTAAATATTCACAAGCCAATAAGTTTGACAACCTCACTGATTTTCTTGAAGAAGAAATTAACCAGTAGTTAGTTACTTTTGTGAATGATAATGAATACCACCTGGCACTAGTTAAACAATTTCACTCTGAATTCAAATAAGTGGAAGAAGAAACATTATTGCTCCGAGTTAAGAAAAAAACAGCGGTTCCATCGATGAAGGAGTACATTGAAGAGTATCTCAAAATATTGTTAACACAAATAGTTAATCTAGAATAACTACCAAGAAGTGGTTATACCAAAAAGGCTCGAAGACCCAAATATATATGTGAAGACCCCGACGCTGAAAGTGCATCAAAGAGAGAAACATCCATCTATCCACCATTCCTTTGCTATTTTTGTTAGTGCATTTATTTTTGAATCGTTTCCATTTGTTCATTCCAAACTATGATCATCCAACTTTATTGGTGTATTGTTCATTTATAAAGTCGATCCCTGACTGCATTTCTCCTTTTCTTGTAGGTTACCGCTACTATTTTATTTGGTCCATGGGAGCCCCATTCTAGTCCATTTGGATGAATGCATTTATTTCAATCAGTTAATTACCATGAACATTGCGTTTTGCGATAAGTAATCACCTTATTCAAAACTTGAACATCAATCTGTAATATGTTTTACTCTCGTAGAGAGATATTATAGGAGTTCATAACATTTGTGGTTTTAGACTTTATATAAGCATGAGATCTCATGTATGTTTCTCCTATGCATATTGTGATTTTAAATGGATGAAATCATTTAAATCTCTCTGAATTTTTGGGCCATCAATTTTATTTTGTCTATGAGTCTTGCTTCGAATCTTTTCTCACATTACTTGAATGAATGGATGTGATGGAATGGATATACCTATTTTTTTTTATTGTATGTGCGGTTACTATTACTATAATTTATTTTCTACTTGTTAGTTACTTTACCACCTGGTCCACTCAGTGGTGTAGATGATATGAATGCGTAAGTATATTGTTTGAACAAGTATATTGAAAATTTAAGTGAGAAAGAGGAGTACCACCTCTATGAAAACATAGAGAGTATCTTAATAACTTCTTAAAAAATATCCTAGGAGGTTGACTTTTGTCTTGTCCATAACAAGAAAACAGATTAACACTACTTCTCTTAAAATTGTATAAACACTCCAATGAATAACACAACACATTTATGTTATTCATAATAAATTCAAAATTGTAGAGTATGATGATCTCTAAATAAACGATAATATTTACTATGGATATAAAAAGAGATTAAACAAGGGTTGCATGGCAGCACAGTCCCTTCTGAGTGGAAAATATATTTTGAACGTTGAAACTTAATATAACTAGATGCATATATAATGAATAGTATTTGTCAAATGATCATTCATATAATAAAGAAAAATAACATTATTGTTTATGCAAAGAGGACAATGATAAGAATAAAGTAAAAAAAATTAGCACAAAACTTTGTAAAAATAAGCAAAAAAAACAAATTGTTTAATGTGGAGTAAAACTTAGTAAATAAGTGAAGTGTTCAATGGTGAGGTTAGCATATTCCAGAAGCAATGTAAAGTGTTTGGAGTAAAAATATTTAGCATAAAACTTTGTAAAAATAAGAAAAAAGGTAAAGTGTTCAATGTGGAGTAAAACTTAGTAAATAAGTGAAGTGTTCAATGGGGAGGTTAGCATATGTTGTAAGCAATGTAAATAAGTGAAGTATCCAATGGGATATTAGCATATGCGAGAAGCAATGTAAAATGTTTGGAGGTTAGGATGGACGAGAACCAATGCAAAGTTTCCACACACATATAACTTATACATCTCTGCATAGGTATATCCCTGCACAGTGAACACTTAGTCTAATAGTTATCAATGTTATCAATAATAGAATATTTTTATGCATATGCATATGCTTAAAAAAGTACTTTATACATATATACGTATATTAAAAATAAAAGTTAATTATTAATTTAATAAAAATTAATTATACATCTTAAACACAGATATAGCTTCTACACCTATGCACAGGTATATCCCTGCACAACGAACACTTAGTAGTAAATTACATCTTCAACACGTACATATATTCCGCACACATATAGCTTATGCACCTTAGCACAATGAACACTTAGTCTAATATTTATCAATGACATGTAAATATGTGTATACATGTCTATATACATATTATTATTATCATTATTATTAATTTTATCATTATTATTTTGAAAATGGAGGTTAAAGTTCCTAGAGCGTAAAATACTTGAGACCAAAAGAGAATACAAATTATTATTATTCTAATGTCAAAGCACGCCAGGGAATAACCCGTGACTAAATTCTTTAACCATCTTGTGGTCTTTGAGACTTCGGGGCTCTGGGGTGTTTGGGGCGATGGAAATCACGAGCCAAAGTGAGCGAAGTATCGAACCCTATCTTTCCCTATACAAATATTGCATAGATTATAAATATGATCAATTATGTTATATTATTTTTAATGTGATCAATTAATGTAATTGACTATGATACACCTTTAATACAATATATATTATACTATAATCCAAAATAATTTATTGTATTTAAATCACAATATAATACAAGTGGGACCCCTTCAGGAAGACGAAACTCTGGGACTCCAGGATATTTGAGAATGAAGAATGTGTGGAAGAGCACAAGGAGTGGACCCGAATATATTTTTCTTCATTCCAATATTGAATGTTAACTATAATATTGGAGATTGATTAAACCTAGGTGTAATTTTTTAGGGGTATAATATAATATATTGTATTATACTAAGATTCATTAAAATAAATACACGTGAATAAGGCCATCTATTTTCTCTCTTTTTTTTAAAATATTAAATAATGTGTAATGTGTATAAGTGGGGACCACTTCAGGGCTTCAAGACTCCGGGGCTCCGGGATATTTGAGAATGAAGAGTGTGTTAGAGAGCCAAAGGAGTTGACCCAAAGAGCTCTCTCTCTCATTTCAAATATTAAATATAATATTGGGGATTTTATAAACATGGGCGCAATTTCCAAAAGAGGTGTAATACAATATATTATAAATGGGTTTATTATGATATTTGTACGTGAGAAAGTGCCAACATTTTTTCCCTTTTAAATTTAATATTTAATGCGTAATCACATATAAGTGTGGACCTTTCGGGAGTTCGGGACTCTAGTACTTTGGGACTTTGGAAATCCGGGAGTTCAGGGCTTCAGGACTCCAGGATGTTTGGGGGTGATAGAGTGTACAAGCAAAAGGGTCGAAGGCCCAAACCTACCCTTTCCCATTCCAATGGTTGCATAAATATTGATATAAACATTAAAGGTAATTAATTATATTATAGTCTAATATAATTAATTATATTTTCATCACTTTATAATATAAGTGGGACCTTCTATGGAACTCCAACATTCAGGATATTTGGGCATGTTCATAAAAGCATGATGAGGAATTTTGTTGAAGTCTAGAGAGACTTAGGTGTTAATTGATATTAATATCCCTAAGTGCCTCTTTGATATATTTAATTATATTATAATATAATTTATTATGATTATATTATAATATAATTAATAAAATAACGAATTAGTAATATGATTTGATGTGACAGGGTACTAATATAATAATTAACACTAAATCCACCCCGAAATGTGGGATTACCAAGGAAAAAGGGCAATAATCCTTGGTTTAACTAGACTGGTTATTTAGGCCAAGTAAAAATGGAATTTTCAGGGTTAATTAATTATAATGAGGATTAATAATCCCTAAAAGGGATTAAATAAATGATTAATAAATAAAGAGGGGGAATTTATTATGAAAATGACTAATTAGATTAATAAGCCTATAAGATCTAGACAAGTGACAACCTTCGGTTGGGAGAATATTTGTATGTTATGATGATGTGGCGTGTCTACAGGGAGCCATGTGGATGCCACATGGTAGTGAGAGACTCTAGTCGATGAAATCCTAAAGAAATTTAAAGGACAAGAACTTGCAATCTAGAACTCGGATATGGAAAAATTTATAGTCATTGGAAAACCCTCGTCGAATTGAAGGCGATGTAATCCTAGTTACAGGTATTTGAGATGATTGAAAAAAAGTGAAAAAAATTATACCCCATCCCTAAAAAAGGTACTTAGGGGTCGGGTGTGTGGCATAGTGGTATCAGAGCAGGCAACAACACTTGTCCTGGTTGGGCTCATGAACGAGTCGAATAAAATTTTATTAGAGAACTTTTAAGGGGTAACACCCTATCTTACCCCATTCATAAGAAACTTATTTAAACCACTATTAAAGAGAGGAATGAAAATTTATGTTGTTGTTATATGTTTTAAAAATATGAACTATGAATTCCTAATATTTCCAAATAATGAAGATGACTTCACCATACAAATTGCATGTGTTGTTCATAAACCAGTAGATAATTAACTAACATAAAATATTTTATCGACAGTTAAACAATTAGCAGAAAGCAAGAAAACTACAGTGTGAAGAATTGTGACACACCATGAGTTGGGGGAATCTCCCACAATAGAGAAGAAGAATATTATGAGAGCGGGGTGGTGGAAGCCCCTATGGATTTGGCTGAAACTGTAAGAAGCCTTTGTTGGACAACTGAGAGGGGGGGGGGGGGGGANGGGGGGGGGGGGGGGGGTGAATGAGTTGTAAACTTTCTTAAACAATAATACTTATTTTAAACTCTTTACAGATCACTTAATGACAATCACAATAATGCAAGGAAGTAAGCAATAGACCATTCAACATCATTCACACATATGAGATACACAGAGACAAATATTTCCTAAGGAAACCCATAAAGGGTAAAAACCTCTTCTTCTTTATATGATAAGTAATCTGTACATTCTTTACCTTATCATACATATGAGAACCAACTCATAATGAGGCTACAACCTCTGTTATGCAAGTTGCTACTTGTTGAGAGCACCAACTCTCTGGATTCTCTAGCACCAACTCCCTAGTTTCTCTAGCACCCACTAGAAGGAAGAACCAACTCCCTAAGTGTTCTAGCACCAACTGGATGGAAGCACCAACTTCCAGTCACACAGACACCAACCTGTACAACAGAGAACAACAGTTCTCCCTTGCACCACCCTTCCACCCTGGTTTCTCTGGTTGCAACTAGATGGAAGCTACAACTCCCTTTGTTCAAGAACCCACTTGAACCTCTGAGGACAACAGTCCTCCCTAACACCTCCCTACCACCCTAAAATATAAATCTTTGCTATTATGACTTATTACAGTGATATAAAGTTCTTCAATGGCTTACCGGTCTCATCACTATTCTGCTACACTACGCTACTCCGTCTGCATCAGTTTCTTCTGCACACTCCTTGCACTTTATGTTCTTTTTCCTTTTATGCTCTCTGCACCATGTCCCTTCAATGCACCATTCCCCTTCTGTACATTTCTATTGCTGCACTCTACCTCCTTCTTCACACCTCAATCACACCCAACAACAATCCCCATTTATTCTTCTTTCAGCATTCTTATAGTCTCTATGCACCTTGTGCATGCAATCTGCTCCTTGCTCTTGCATCCTCTCCCCTGCAATCTCCTCCACATCGGGGTGTCTTCTCCACTTCACTCTTCCACAACTATCCCATCTCCTATGTGCCACATTGTCTCTCTCTGTTCTGCATCTCCTACTCATTGTGAGTGCTCTGCCTGATCATCATGGTAACTCTTCAGCTTCTCTGGCGGTTTCACCCCTGCATCCATCATCACTCGGTGTTATATCAAGATTCCTCAGCTTCTCTGGCAGTTGAGACTCTTCATCTTCTATGTCATAGACGAGCTCATCCTCTGGCAAAAACCATCATTTGTTTCTAGCAGTTACACTATGAAGTGAAATAGTGGACCTATGATCTTATTCAAATTCATTTGCACCGTTGAATTGAATTCATTGAATCTTGCGTTCATTTTTCCATTTCACACTTCGGCATTTCGGGATCCCTGTGGTAAAGATTTTGTTACTCTTCATGTCTCGATCCTCAAAACTCTGAAATGGATCTTGTCTGCACTAGCTCTTTCCTCCATCTCCCGCCGATGTGACCAATGGTTGTGACTACAGGCTGAGCCAAAATGTGTTTCGCATTTCGGCATTTTGGCAATCCTGTTGTGTGGCATATTGACTCTCCAAGTCGTGATCTTTGAAACTCCGAAAAAGGAGCTTGCCGCTTCAAGATTTTCTCTACAGCTCTTCGACCATGTGACTATGAGAGGTGACCGAGAGCTTATCCATATAGTTCTTTCATGATTTCACTTTTTGGCACTTCAACGTTCCTGTGGCGATGAGTTCTTGATGCTTCATGTCCCGATATCTGAAGCTATGAAATGGAGCTTGGTTATACTAGCTCCAATCATTTCAGCATTTCGCATGTCGTGAATTCTTGTTGCGAGTTCAAGAGGTTAGGGAACCTCGCTCCTTTGAATTTGCAGTCAGCAAAATGATGATATTTTGTCACATGTCCTATGGACCCAACGGTCCAGATCTTGTCGTGAATTCGACACTTCATGGTCCTTCCTTGTGCCTGATTTAGGATTTTGGCGTTTCGCATTTCGCCGCTTCGGGACTCTTGTGATGAAGAATCTCGTCACTTGACTCTTCCAACTCCCGGTATCCGAAGCTCTGAAATGGATTCGGATCAACGGTCCACACTCTAGATGATTCGACGGTCCAGATCTCTTCGTGATTTTGCACATCCCGATTTCGGCATTCTTGATGTGAGAGTTCTTGACAACTCCACCTCCCGGTTTGTGAAACTCCAAAATGGAGTCAGCTCAACTTTTTGGCTTTTCTCACTTCGCAACTTTAGGATTCCTGTCATGAGAGTCCTTGAGATTTCCAACTCTCGGTATCCGAACCTTTGGTATGGAGTCTTTGACATTTTACAATTTCACATTTTGCGACTTCGGGTTTTGCAACTTTGGGACTCCTGTAGTAATAGTTCTTGACATCCCCAACTACCGGTATCCGAAATCCCAGTAGCTGAAACTCCAAAATGGAGTCTGATCAACGCTTCAATATTGCCTTTCAATTGTTGTTGTTCTTCCTTGCCTACCTGTCTACTGATCTTCCTTGTCTTCCTGTTTGTCATCGTTGTTGTTGTTCTTGCCATCAATGACAAGCACACTCTTCTTGTAAACATGCCAACAATCTCCCCCTTTGACATTGATGGCAACCCTGAATGGTTGCGCTCATCTGTTTGGACCTCCAACTATAGCATTCGGTCCAGACCACTCCTTTTCTCCCCCTTTGACATCAATGTCAAAGAAAGCACGCTCCTCATGAGCTATTGCAGTATGTTTAGGAGGTATCATATGATCAACCAATACAAACTCCCCCTAACAGGATGGACTTTCTTAGATGTGAGATGGGATGACACCCAGCTTCTGTTGGAGATATTCAAATGGTGTCTTGGCTAGGGGTTTAGTAAATATGTCTGCAATTTGTTCTATGGTCGGAATGTAATGGACCTGAACAATCTGATTGGTGACTTGCTCTCTCAGAAAATGGTATTTTATGGGAATATGCTTGGTCTTGGAGTGGAATATAGGATTCTTGGGCACACTGATGGCACTAGTGTTATCAAAATGGATTGGGATCGGTGCAACATATTTTACCTCCAAGTCTGCAAGTGTCTGAATCATCCATAATACCTGAGTGCAACAGGTAGCAACAACAATGTGCTCTGCCTCTATAGTTGATAAAGAAATGGAACCTTGCTTTTTACTCAACCATGCTACTAGAGAATCTCCTAAGAAGAATGCACCTCCACTCGTGATTTTCCTTTCATCCATGCAGTTAGCCCAATCAACATCTGAGTAGGCTAATAATTTAAAATTCTGATTCTTAGGATACCATAGGTCATAGTTCATTGTTTCTTTCAAATATCTGAACATCCTTTTGACAGCTAGCAAATGACTTTGTTTAGGTGCAGATTGATATCTTCCAACCATTCCAACAACATGCATTATGTCTGGGCAAGATGTTGTGATGTACAACAGGCTGTCAATCATTGATCTATATGAACTTTGATCAACATCAGGTGAGTCATCATCCTTACTTAGTTTGCATCCAATAACCATAGGTGTGCCCATAGGTTTAGAGTCTTCCATTTGAAACCTTTTCAACATTTCTCTTAGATATTTTTCTTGAGAAATGAACATCCCTTTAGACCTCTGAATAATTTGCAGACCAAGAAAAAATGACAATTAACCTATCATAGACATTTCAAACTCAGACTCCATGGCAGAAGCAAACCATTGTACCAATGAATCCTTATTACATCTGAAGATAATGTCATCTACATATACCAATATGATGAGCAGATCATTATCTTCTATTTTGATATATAGATTGTTGTCAATTGTTCCTCTCTTGAACCCTTTGTCTTTGAGATATGTATCCAGTCTGTGATACCAGGCTCGAGGGGCTTGTTTTAACCCATATAAAGTGTTCTTCAACTTGCATACTAATTCAGGATTATCAGATAGTTCGAAACCCTCTAGTTGTTCCATATAGACTTCTTCACTTAAATCTCCATTTAGAAAAGCTGACTTGACATCCATTTGATAGACTTTAAACCTTTTATGACAAGCATAGGCAAGAAACGTTCTGATAGCTTCTAGTATTGCTATGGGCGCAAATGTTTCATCAAAATCCAGTCCTTCTATCTGAGCATACCCTTTACAAACCAATCTTGCTTTGTTCCTGACAACTTGTCCATGCTCATTCAATTTATTCTTAAAGATCCATTTTGAGTCAATGATATTTTTACGTTCAGGTCTATGAACCATCTCCCACGTATTGTTTTTCTCAATCTGATCAAGTTCATTATTCATTGCTTTAACCCAATGGTCATATTTGCTAGCTTCATTAAAATTCTTAGGTTCCAGCATGGATATGAAAGCTATATGTGATTGTTCGGTGTTTTGATTAGCTTTCTCCTGGTTTGTACACCTTTGTCTTTTTCACCAATTATCTGACTTGCAGGATGATTCTTTTGAGTGATTCTGGAGGAGGAATTTGAAGTTGTCTATTGATTTGAGTCTGTCTGAGTATTTGTGTCTTCATCTGATTTAGAGTCTTCGTTTTCTGATTCTTGGACCTGTTCATCTTTAGCTTTAGTTGTGTCTTATGTAGAAGACTTATTACTGTACACCTCTCTTGCTAGGATTCCCTCATCAACTTTTACATCAATACTGTCAACCATTTTATGCAGCCTCTTATTATAGCATCTGTATCCTTTACTATTTGTAGCACACCCTAAGAAGATGCCTTCATCAGCCCTATCATCATATTTTCCAAGGTTCTCATCATTATTATTTATGTAACATTTACTCCCAAAGACTTTGAAGTGTTTAATTGAAGCAGGTTTCCCATACCACAGTTCATAAGGTGTCTTTTCACTTTGTGGTCTGAGGTGGGCTTTGTTAAGAACATGGACTACTGTGTGTATTTCTTTTACCCAGTAAGTTTGACCAATGTTCTTCTCATTCATCATTGACCTGGCCATTTCCTGCACTGTTCTATTTTGCCTCTCAACTACTCCATTTTGTTGTGGAGTTCTTAGGATTGTGTATTCTCTCTTGATCCCATGCTTATCATAGAATTCCTTGAATTCACTTGACATAAACTCTGCTCCTCAGTCTGACCTTACTTCCCTTAACCTCTTTCCTGTTTGAGTCTCAGTTAAAGCCTTAAATATTTTAAACTTCTCAAATGCTTCAGCTTTTTCCTTGAGAAAGGAAACCCAAGTAAGTCTGGAGTAATCATCAATAATCAACATGAAGTATTTTTCTTTCCCTGTGCCTTCCTGTCTTGATGGTCCACATAAATCCATATGAACTAGTTGGAGTGGTTTCTTTGTTGAAGTAAAGCTATTGGACTTAAATTGTGTCTTGTTTAGCTTTCCTAATTGGCAGGGTTTACATATTGAATCTTGGGGCTTTGATATTCTCGAAAGATCTTTTACTTACTCGATATTTTTGAGTTTGATTAAGTGGTCAAAGTTTATATGTCCAAGTCTCCTATGCCATAACCATCTTTCATCATGTTTTCTTAGATCACACTCTTCTCTATTTTCTTTCAGCACATATACATTATTTTCTGTCCTTATGCCTTTGGCCACCACTTGTCCTGAGTTTACAGACTTTATCTTCCAGTCCTTGGACATTGTTGCGCCTCTTTCGTCACCTTGGTGAGTAAATAAGAGGTGCTTGCAAGCTCAGTTGGGTCTATTGAGCAGGACAACTGTAGAGAAAAGAGTTAGAGAAAGAAAACAAAAACTAGAATTAAGAATTAAACTAATAGAAGCAATAAAAACTAAAATCATGAGCATAGGGACATAGAAACAAAAAGAACCAAAAGACCCATGTCACCAATGTTTGAGGCTGATCTATTGATGAAAACAAAGCACCAAGAAGAAAGGGGACTATGAGTCCCTTCTTCCTCCAAGGGAAGGCTCTTGGACCCTCACTAGCTAGCTCTTCTTACAGCAAAGAAAATGGAAAATGGTGATGAAATAACTCTTTACAAATCCACTCAATGGTGAGATGGATTGTCCAATGTAATGGTGCCAATATGCTTCTGTCAAGGATGGAGTCCTCAAAACAATAGAGGCAACATAACATTACTTTGAATTTCTTGAGAAAATGAGGTGCATTCATGGTTTTTTATAGCATTGCTTTGGGTTATTGTTTAACTGCTTTGTAGTGTGAAAAGAGGCCATTTAGGGAATTATTAGGTCTTTGACCAGCCCACCAGTCAGATCCAGCCCATATTTGAGGGTCAAATCGGCTTGGGAGCTGAACCATAAGTGGTTGGGAGGCCGACCACTTCCATAAATGCGCCGTTTAGCAGGTGCGTGGCTTTTTGCACTAACAGTCGCGCATCGTGCGCCTGCGCGTGATTTCTATGTTCATGTTCCGCGCATGCACGCGCGTGCCCAATGTATGCAAGGCGCTCTTCAATTTTTCACTACTTTGTATAGTTTTTTGACCTTTTTGAATGCTGTGGTATTAATTCAGGTTCATGAATGACTTCATCACTATTTGATGATGCTGAGTTCTTGTAACCATGTGCGGACGAAATTTCAGTGATAACAGATGCCCCCTGATGGATGAGGTTAGGAGCATATGTATAGCCGAAATCCATCAATGTTTCTTCTACTGAGAATGTTTTTGTAAGAGAGTAATAGTGTGATTGTCTAGAGCGATCCGTTGGAGGGAAAAAGGAACCGGTAGGACTCGACCTTCCATGAGGTGTGTAAAATATAAAACTGTGTACAAACGAGGTGGGCATGCCCCATGCTCGTGTCATGTAACTCTGAAAAGATGACTAAAGCATTGGTGTAGACAACTACAGCACCCTCAGGGGCAGTTGAGATAAAGGAAAAAGACAATTCTACAAATGAACATACTCTGAATAGTAGTCAGTGATCGCGGTAATAAGTAGCAGCGATTATGTGGGCATTGATAGCCCAGCTAAGTTTAGAGGTCTTCGGCAAATGAGAGAAATAACTGCACTAGTCGCAAAGTAAGACCCACTGTAACATGAGAAAGTG
>ML811141.1:147567-158613 GCA_009831015.1 Picea engelmannii | reverse complement strand
TGGGATTTTGTGTGGGAAAGCTAGAAAAATGAGGAGAAAGAGTACGTGGTTTGATTTGCGACATGATGAAAAACTATCGGGACTTCCATCCCTAATGGGTTTTTGAAAAACAGCTTGAGTGTCAGAAGTGCCACAAGGTGCTATGAATGGGACAACTCATGTGGGGAAGAATGCTACCGGGTGACAACACCGAAGATGCAAATGGAGGTGTGGGTACTGCAGAGCCGGGAATGGGAATCCTAGAGGCAAATGTCAGAGGGTGTGACTGGAAATGTAAAGTGAGATATAGAGGGAAAGACTACATGCCAGTGCTGAGTATATACCTGAAGGAGTTGTGTCGATGTATGATGGTCAAGTACCTGCACACATGAAAACCAAATACCCAAAGTGAACAATATCTGAAGAGAATCGAAGATATGAGCATGTATTTGATAAGCATGAATATGCGCATGCGTACCTGACCAGGGTATGAAAAACAAGGCGCC
Organism: Picea engelmannii; assembly: GCA_009831015.1. Classification (NCBI taxonomy): domain Eukaryota; kingdom Viridiplantae; phylum Streptophyta; class Pinopsida; order Pinales; family Pinaceae; genus Picea; species Picea engelmannii. The sequence goes on along the minus strand of ML811141.1, from coordinate 158,128 downwards.
ACGGGGGCTCAGGATGAAAAAGAGGCCCAGGGACTGTTGTGGTGTAGATGACGAGATGATGATCCCGTGGCTGAAGACAGATCGAAAAATGGACACCGTGGGCTCCTGGAATGGTGAGTGTATGTTTGGAAAAATGCCTATATATAGTTGTAGGGCCCACATTGCCACCTCATTTGTACCTGCTGCAATAGTGACTGGATGAGCAGTTTTCAGAGGAGATTTGGAGATTCAGAGAGGATGAGGCATCCGATTGGTGATGAGTGAGCGTCAGGTTAGTAGTCTGATCATCCTGCATAGAAATAGGATTTCATTTTTTGTGCAGGGGCTGTACAGGGGGTCGTACAGAGACATTTAGGGGATATGGGCCCCGCATGCGCGGGCGATCCGGGAATAGGCGCGCATGTGTGCGTGCCTGTCCACCGAATATACGCACATGGGGGCGCGGTAGAGGGGATTTAAGGCGCGCTTGAAGGGCACGCCTATGGGTTGAATAGGCGCACACAAGTGCGCGTCTGTAGGTTGAATAGGTGTGCACAAGTGCGCGTATGTGGGTTGAACAGGCGCGCATATGTGCACGCCTGTATGGTGAACAAGTGCGCTTGGGAGCGCGCCTGTGAAGCAAACAGGTGCACACTAATGCGCACCTGTGTAGTGAACAGGCGCACATGTGTGCGCGCCTGTGGGTAGTAAAACTACGCCTATGAGGCAAGGTTGAGGTGGATAAAACGAGTCTTTTTAATGTTGTTGATGGTTTCTTGAGATGATATAGGACTCTGTGTTGTATCTGTAGGTGGATGGTTGTGACTATCCAGTGGGGTGGCGAGAGTGAGACTGGTCTCAGCTGTGAGACGCCGTGGCCATTGAGGGGCCAGGTGTGTGTACGACTTTGGCAACCTGTGGGCTGCTAAAGTTCTTTGAGTGCCCGTTGATATGGGCACATGAGTATCTCTTACAGTTCCTGATCCAGATGTGGAGTCCGGAGCTGCACTTCTTCCTCGTGCGAGGAGAGAAGATCCCCTTCACTACGGTGGAAGATGTATATTTCTTGACTGGGCTACCCTTTCAGGGAACGCCCCTACTGGTGGAGTCGGTTCTGCCTAGGGGTACGCAGATCGAGACTATTGGCCGGAGATATTGTTCGAGACGGAACTTTATGTCTGGGACAATGGTGAGAATTACGTCTATTGATTCCCTGGCACATCTTTGTATAGAAGTGATGATTGTGTGAGTATATGGGTCACTGGCGACCCAGCGGATCAGTGGTGGCCAGCTTCTGGTGCTGGAGCGAGTGTTGGCCGACGAGCGTTTCACTTGGGGGCTGATGCTACATGTGAGGATGGTGGCACAGCTAGACCACTGTCGGTCTACTGATATAGGGGAGTTTTCTTTCGGGTCCATCCTAGTGGCCTGGTTTCTAGAGAGGGTGTCGATGCTGCGCCCAAGGATTCTATTGGGGGCGCTTGGGGCGTGAGAGATGCGGTTGAGGCGGTGGTCGACTGTGTTGCTTCGCCATGGTGGTGGCGAAGGTGGCCACTTCTTTTTTGCAGAGGCGGAGCAGATGTGGCGGCAGATGCCGCAGGTGATCTTACGTTACCCCTATGCCGGGGTGGACTTTTGGGATGATCCGGACATGGTGCTACCTTCAAGGGAGGTGTTTGATCATCGAGGTATGTTTGGTGTTTATGTGTATTTTTTTTCTATTTTCGTTTTTGAGATCGTAGTCCATATGTATATGATATAGATGCTGATACTATCTGTTGTTTGTTTGCATGTGTAGATGTGGCACCTCGCGGGTGCGAGGTGGAGTTGCAGCGAGCACTGGAGAGACCGTCGCGGGGAGAGAGACATAGGTGTGATGAGGTCGCGGTGCAACCAGCTGAGCCTGAGAGGGCGGCGAGGAGGTGTCGATTTGATGACCCTGGTGCTGGGCCATCACATGCTCCTCCGGTGGCTGCCGGAGTAGACTTTGAGGACATTTTCCTTCATCTGGAGACGGTGTTACAGGACGTGCCTGAGGTCATGTGGTCTCACATCTAGGATGAGAGTTTCCTAGAGCAGTGTGTGGGGGTTCCACCACCATGGCGAGCCATTGTACGACGAGTAGCAGTGGTTGCTGCTATGACGAGTGGACGACTGCCTCCGGGGCAGGAGGGGCCTGTAGGGGGTGGACCACCACCGCTTGAGGTAGGTGGTGGTAGGTCGTCGCCGCCTAAGGGAGGGGCAGGTGGTGGTGCTTTAGTGGCACCGTGAGTGTTTCTCTATGGCATTTGATGTATATATATATATATATATATATATTTTTGTATATAGGCTGGTGAGCCCATTTTGTACCAAGGTGCTGCATTGGCCTTCAGATACGTGTATTTTTTGTTTGTAAACATGTGGATGGCACTGTGGACCTATATATATACATGAGTATACTTGTTGAGATCTATGTGGAGTTTACATGTTTTTGGTTAATGGTTTGATGATGTATATTCTGTGTATATGCTGTGATAGGATTGTGATACGTTTATGTATGTGTAGAGGTAGCTTGATGTGATATATGCCAGTCTAACACAATATTAGCTAGGTTATCTGTAATTTGATTCAATTGTCTTAGAATATGTGTAAATGTAATGGAATAAAAATGTCGAGATAAAAGCCTAACCTGCAGGTATTTGCGAAAGAGGCAAGGATCACGGACGCGGTACACATTGTTGAGCTGGAGAACGACTAGTTGAGAGTCGAGGAAGATGCTAAGGTGACAAATATGATGATGTTGGGCGTCGGCCAGGAGGCCAATGACAACAGTGTATTTGGCTTGGTTGTTAGTTGCTGAACCCAAACATATGCCGCTCAAATGGAGCATTTCATGTGAGGGGGTGTAGAGAGCCCAAGCAGCCGAAGCGATATTTGTGTCCAACGGCTGGCGCCGTTGGCGTAACCGATGTGGTAGGCTGGTGAAGGAAGCATCTGTCAATAGCACAAAGGATAGTTTAGATGTGAGGGAAGGAGAAAAAATATTTAAAAAACTAGAAAAGAAATAACCTAAAGTAGCATGACTACTTTTAAGCATAAAATTTCTTGAGATACAACCCGTTGACGGGTTCTTTGAGAGAGAGGCCTTCGGGAGAGGCCAGGATATATGCGCCTTTGGTGAGGCAATGTTGAATGATGTATGGGCCATGCCAGAGGGATTCGAATTTTCCATGGCCAAAGGTATCATGAGCGATATCGTAAGCCAGGACGAGGTCGCCTTCGCGAAATGAGCGAAGGTTGACATAGCAATCAAAGGTAGCCTTGGATCATTTTTTAGTTGCCTCGTTGTTTTGTAAGGAAGATCGATGATCTTCATCCAGAGACTCCAAGTTCAGAAAGCGCTGCTGCATTGGAGTAGTGGTGGGAATTTCGCACTCGATGGGAAGAGTTGCCTCGACTCCATGGACTAAATGAAATGGTGTGAAACCAGTAGCGGTTTTCACATCCGTTCGGTAAGCCCATAGCATAGAAAATAACATATGATGCCAATTGGTTTTATGTTTATTAACCGTGCGCTATAACATGGTCTTGAGGACTTTGTTAATTGCCTCGACCTTTACGTTAGACTGAGGGTAATATGGTGAGGCAAACTCATGAGAGAAGCCTAACCAAGATGAGAGTTCGATGAAGATCTCATTCTCAAAGTGTTTCCCATGGTCGGAAACGAGTTGGACGGGTACTCCAAAGAGGGATATGATGTGGTTAAAGAAAAAACGTGCTGCAGTGTCAACGGTGTTGTTGAAAGTGGGCATAGCTTCTGCCCATTTGGTGAAGTAATCAACAACAACAATGATGTATTTGTGACCATTGCTGGAGGGGGGATTACAAGTCATAAAGTAGATGCCCCATTTACAAAAAGGGTCGGCAGTAATGACAGGGTGGAGAAGAGCAGGAGGAGCTCGGGATTTTTTGGCGTAGAGATGACATTGCTCACATCGTTTCATGGCATGAATGCAATCATGAAACAAGGTAGGCCAAAAGTAACCGGCTCGGATAATCTTTTGAGCAGTGGATATTCCTGAAAGATGGCCCCGACATGTGCCACTATGGCAGTCATTTAAGACTCTATCGGCCTCGTCAATAGTCAGGAATCGACGAAGAATGGTTTCGACGCCCCACCGGTATAGGATGTCTCCGATGAGACGGTGGCGGGGGGCCTGATGGCGAATACGTCGACAATCATCTTGTGAAAGGTGGTTACCGAAATTTTGAGTTCGGAGGTAGACGAGAAGGTCGCCATACCAAGGATCATCCGAAGTGATGTAAAAGAGATGTTCATCGGGAAATTCGATGTTGACGGTTGCATTGATGGTGTCAGAGGGGAGGGTCGTGACAAGTTCAGTGAGAACGAGGGCCTTCTTACTCTTAGGTGTTGAGAACTCGAGGTCGTACTCCTGAAGGATAACGATCCATCGAGCGAATTTCTCGTTAACTTGTCAACGACTGAGAAGGTACTAGACAGGGTTGGAATCTGTGACGACCTTTGTTGTACGAAGCAGAATGTAATGGCGCAGTTTCTGGACTGCGAGGACAACTGCAAGAGCAAGATTATCTTCATGTTTATACTTCAAGGGTGGCCCTGAGAGGTTTTTACTAACGTAGTAAATGACATGTTCACGATTGTCATCTCCGAGCTGGATGAGGATGCCGGCTACTGATACAGCTGATGCTGATACGTAGAGGATATAGTCGTGATTATAGTCAGGTGCACTAATTAAAGGTGCATTTGAAAGCGCTGCTTTAAGATTGTCAAATGACTGTTGGGCGTGGTCGTCCCAGTGAAATGGGATGTCGTGACGTAGTAAGCGAAGGAAACCGTGTGTGCATATGGCGTTATCTGGGACAAAGCATCTAAGAAATTTAGCTTTTCCCTGTAGACTCTGAAGTTGTCGTAAATTCCAGGGAGGTGGAATTTCGGTGATAGCCTGGACTTTGAGGGGGTCCACGGTAATACCATTTTGGGAAACAATAAAACTGAGGAGGCGCCCTGCGGTAACACAGAACACACACTTGAGAGGATTCAAGTGGATTTTGTACCGACGACACCGCTGAAAGATGATTCGTAAATCATCGAGATGTTGGGTATGTTTCTTGGATCGAGCAGTGAGGTCATCCAAGTAGACGAGGATGATGTGGGCCAGATCGTGAAAGATGTATGTCATAGCCCGCTGGAAAGTTGCGCCGACATTATTTAATCCGAAAGGCATGACACGATATGCAAAAGTACCCCATGGGGCAGTGAATGTGGTTTTATACTGATATGCTGGGTGGATTTGAATTTGATTATATCCATAGAATCTGTCCATAAAGGAGAGAGCCTCGTGGCCGACACAGTCGTCGATAATTTGATCGATCAAAGGCATTGGAAATTTGTCTTTGGGATATGCGTGATTGAGATCATGAAAGTCTATGCAAACACGGATAGTTCCCTGTTTTTTGTTAATGGGTACAGGGTTGGAAACCCATGAGGTATAAGTGATGGGGTAAATGAACCCGGTAGCACCTAACTTGTCAATTTCGGTTTTGATAGCCGCTGCTTTGGATGGGTGTAGTGGTCGATGTTTTTGGCGACTGGTGTGATGTCGGGCCAGGTGTTGATGCGATGTTCGACAATAGAGGGATCGAGGCCAGGCATTTCCATGTATGACCAAGAAAAAATATCCCTATATTCCTGGAAGAGGGATTTATATGCGTCGATTTCCTAAGGAGTGCAAGCATCTCCAATGACAATTTCTTCGACCATACCATTTTTAATGGAAATGTCGATTTTGATGGTGGGGGAAATGTTGGCCATATTGCCTTCTTCAAAAGCATCAGGGGCAGGAATGTGATTGTTGAACCAGTCGATAGGCCCTGATGGGATAAAATCCTTGGTTTCGACCGCGTAAATGGGGTTGTGGTTAGGAGGCATGGGGTCTTCCTTTGGAGAGAAGAGTGCGAAGGTGTAGTGCATCCCAGGGAGAGTCTGGGTGGTTTAACTCTTCTATTATTTCTTCGTCACATTGGAAGAGACGGGAATACAAGGGTTCGTGAGGAGTGATCTCGGTGACAATGGTCATGTGGTTACCCCCTGGTGAAGAAGCAGGGGGAATGGTGTTAGGAGATGGTGAGGGTTCACTCGTCATAAACCATATATTGAAGTACTGGGGGGTACCCGTGGTGGTTGGGTGGAGAGTTTCTGTAGGGGACTGAGCGGGAGAGTTGGGGGGGTTGGGGGGTGAATCCTCAGATCCGTCATCTAAGAACCATGGAGGTGTTGGGAGTGTCTCTGGTTCGGGAGAAATGACATGAAGAGCTTCTAGTGACAAGGTAATGTCAATTATCGCCTCTGCGGGTCGGTGAAGCAGGGTCAATTGACGTTGCCTGTATTCAAGGATCATAGGACAATGGTATGTAAAATGAGCTAATGACTCGCAGAGAGAGAAAGGGCGTCTCATACGTTCATTGACAGAAGTGGTGACATAACGAATGTCAGTGATATTTGTTGATAAGGACGTAGCAGGACTGGGATTGTTCTGGAAGTTCTGGTGTACGATGGCTAATGTCTGCCGAAAGCGTGGCAGTGCTGGGAAATGATGGGTATAATGGACATACTCTGAACATATAGCACAAGCGTATTTGGTCCTCAACCCTTTACTACTGGAAGGGTGGGTGGTAGTGGCGGGACTAGCAGTAGTAGCGGGTGTTGGGGGAGTTTGATTGAGGGGGATCAAATTTCGTAATTCAGGTAGTGATGGATAGTTGTTGGTTTGGTGGCCCTCTTTCTCACATAGTGTGCATGGTGGTGGGATGTGTGGAGGAAGTGGAGTGGTGGGATCCTTCTTCTTTCTCCTACCCCCAGCTGTAGCAGGGGGGTTAGTGAGTGGGGGGGTGGGGGTAAGGATGGGAATCATCATGGGGATTCCTTCCTGGGGGGGAAGGGATGGTCGAGGGACCATCTCTGGTGTGTGTAAATATTAAACTGAGATGGCTAACACCATATTAGGTAGTGTGAGTGTTGCGGCTACCTGAAAAGCTTCGATACCAGGTGGAGGGTAAAAGAAGGGAATTTGAGTGAGGGGTTGGGGAACTGTCTCCCAAATTGGACGATGTCCTTGGGAAGAGGTGGAATCGTGGGCTGGTGAGGTTGATGAGTGTCCAGGAGGTTCTTGAGGGGGGGGGTCTGCAATGAGTGGGACGTCAGGTATGATAGAAGCCTCCGTAGGAGGAAGGGTATCCTCTGGGTGAGTTCCGTTAGATGATATGATGCATACTTGATTAGCAAGATGAAGGAGTGGTGGTGCTCCATGATATGTTCCTAATAATGATGGATCTTTAAAAATCCCAGGACCCATCTCGATGAGTGGATATGTGTCATGGTTTGTGTGGATGAGAGGGAGAATATTATCGATGTTTGCAGATGGATTAGGCTCATAATGTGAGACTTGGTCAATGGTAACGATCTTCCCATTGTGAGGGAACATCATTTTCCGAAAGATGGAAGATGCCACTGCCTTCATGGCGTACATGTAGCTACGACTGAACAGGATATTATAATCGAGTGGGGCGTCGATAACTTTGATATCGATGAGAATAGTCTTTCCCCCGAGTTCAACGGGGACATTTTGAAAGAGCCCTTCAGGAGAGGATGGTCGTCCGTCATAAGCTCGTAAGGTGATGGCAGAGGGTATGAGTTCCAAGGAACCAATTTTCTTCCATACTGTTTTGGACATAATGCATGTGGATGCACCTTCATCGATGATACACCGATGAACTGTGATGTTCTGTATTTTTATTGGTATTTGAAAAGCGATCAGGGCGGGAAGACGAGGTTCTTCATTGTCAAGATCAAAGGTAATGAGTGGGGTATCTGCAGGGTCGACTTCCCCCAAGGCAGAAAGTAGTGATTTCCGCTGAGTAGGACAAGTCTGGAGGACTTCCAAGATTGGCATGGAAGTCGAGGATTGTGCTAAGTCATCTACCAAACTATAGTTATGAGCTGCCCTAGCCTGTGGGTTGTGGACATTCCTGTGCAATGGGATGCGAGGGATGTGAAGCGATGGTTCGGCGGAAGGGTGAGGGATCACCAATGGGGGTGCCGTCGATGTAGGGTTTGTCTCTGGAGGGATGGGAGTAGACTCAGCGGGGGTATGATACTGACGATTACACGTTTGCAGAAGGATTTCTTCTTCGTTGGTGAGGAGAATTGTATGATCTGTTGGATTGTTGGGGTTGAGGTATTGTCCCACCTAAGGTGGGGGTTGTTGTGTGTCTTTTTGGGTGTTTATCACCCCTTGATGTGGAATAGGATTTTGTAGCACAGCGGGAGGGGGTTGTTGCACACATTTTTGTGGTGCCTGTTGAGGGGCAGGTTGTGCAGGAGAATGGGGAAGACTCCCAGAGTATTTTAACCGTTTGAAATCAATGATCTGGGGGCAATGATGAGTGTAATGGCTGAACTCACCACAAAGGTCACAAAGGAAGATGGTTTTAACATTGTTTCACCCTTGGCATTTATTCTTATTTCCCCCTTGGGGGTTTTGGTTCCCTTGATTCTGGTTGCCCCTAGTGGGTTGGTGCTGTGGGGGTTGATTCCTACCCTGACCTGGGTTGTTTTTATTCTTGTTCCATCCTTTCTTCCTGGCATTGTTTGATGGATGGGTTGGATTGGCTGTGTTCAACTGTTCAAAATTTTGGTATTGTTGAGCAGCAGAGGGTTGAGCAAAATTCACCCCCGCATGAGGATGTGGGGGAGCCATGGGTTGTGGAGGACCAGGAAATGGGAAGTATGGATTCTATGGTGGTACCGATCCATAAGGTATATAAGAAGGCGTAGTGCTTTCACTAGTACTGTAAGCTGAGGTTGAGGGAGTACTACTGGTTGTTGGAATAGGTGGATGTATGGGGGGTGCCGACGGTGGTCCACTGATGGGTGGGGGTATAGCAACAAGGTATGGTTGTTGATAAGGGGGTGGGGGGTAATAAGAAGTGCCCCTATATGCCAGCGGGTATTGAGGTGTGCCATACATCGGTGGTGGTTGGGGTTGTGGACCGTGGTGTGTGGTGGCACCGATCAATTTTTCTGTTGAGTGAGACATCCCAGGTTTGTCTTGACCAAATGGCACAGGTTTCGGAAGATCAGGAAGTACCGTGTATAGGTACCCTGACTGTGCATAGATGAGGTCATACTATTGGGCCTTGCTGATGGATTCCTCTTCAAGATTGAGGGAATGTGGAAGCTACATCCTTACCGAGGAGAGAGACAAGTGATCTAAGAAACCAGTCAAGACATTGTTGCTTGGTGGTTTCTGCTTTGCACAAACTACATCACCTGCGCCACTCGTGAATGTGGTCAGCGATGTGTGTGGCTGAGGTTTGTTTGAAATTAGAAAGTAGTTATAGACCATTGTCGTGGCGGATGGGTAATTGGAAGAAGGTCAAGAATGCTTTGGCCAATGACTCAAAAGTTGCGTGGGATCCCAATTTTTCTTCGACATACCATTTAGCCGATGGGCCAGTGAGTGTGCATTGAAATAATCGTAGTCTGATGGAATCATCCATAATGCTATTGGAGGAGCACCATAGGTGAAAGGTCATGACATGGTTGGCAGGGTCATCGCTTGCCYTTCCTTCAAACTTGGGTATGTCTGAAGGTAGTTTGGTTGGCATTATAGGCCATGTGGGATCATGCAATATAGGATCATTGGTGAGTTTGTTGAGATCCGGTATGTTGAGAGAGGTCAAATATGGCATCTGCAGTGGGGGAGGAGGATTAGCTCCGGCCATAGTGTGTTGTGGACCTGACCCTTGAGGGGGGCTAGGTGGGTTGGTTCTCCCTCCTTGAGAGGAAGTGGGTCCCCCGCTTCCGTGTAAAGGAGAGCGAGTGAATGGATGATCTTGGGAAGTTGACCCAAGTAATGTAGAACCAAGCAAAGTTGATCCTAAAATAGTAGCACTCATAGGAGTGTGTGAAGGAGGTGCCGATGAGTGGGCATGACCAAATACTCCCCCTAAGATAGGAGGGAGGTTTAGCAAGCGTTGTGGATGACAGGGGTTATGTGGTTCCCCTATGATGTCAGGCTAGCTGTGTGAATGTGTGCAAAAAGTGGTGAGAGTAATATAGAAACAAGAGCCTTTGCATTGAATGTTTACACAATATATATATCTAAATCAAACTATAATCAGATGTGCATCATACATAAAATGTTTTTTGAAAAAGAAGCATATATATGGGTAAGGGGGTTTTATCTGTGTGGGGGAATCAAAAGAAAGAAAATGCTCATGTCCTAGAAGATGTAATGTCCTTCCTCTCAAATAGCATTGGACCTTCCAATAGTACTCAACAGTGGGGTCTGAAGTCACTGGAAGAGAGACTAGTGAAGGATGAAATAATTGGTTATAATGAGGGGTAAAGGGGGCATATCCTGAAAGAACTGGTGATATTTCCCAATAGTCACACAAAATCCAATCAAGGTGCAATTGCAGCCCACAATTGCCACCTGGGTAGATGTCCTAAAGTTGGTCACTAGGTACCTCGATCAAAGTGCGACATTTAGATTTT
>ML811141.1:88362-143776 GCA_009831015.1 Picea engelmannii | reverse complement strand
ATTGGTTGTGTGGCCACACAGTGCTGGACTGCATGGGGCTTCTTGACCAGTGGTACAACACTCTCTCCAGGTGAGAGAGGTGATTGAGGTTGGAAGAACAGGTTGTTGTCCTGTGAGTGATTCTCTCTAGGTGAGAGAGTGCGTAGAGGAGGAGAGAACTACTGGAAGGAACCATGTAGCTACCACAGAGCTCGAAGACTTTCGGTCCGGTCTGTTGCTGTAACCCAAGGCAAGGGAGGTTAGCATCCGAAGGACTGTCCAGGTGACAGATAAGGTGTATACTCTTGGGGTGGAACAGGCATGTGGGGAAGGAGAGTATGTGGGCAGTGAGCATGAGTGGTTCCTGCAAGTGAATTCCTTCCTTGTGACTGTGTGTTTTCCCTATAACCTGAGACTAGCCTAGGATTTCCTTCCTTGGGGTGGAGCTTAGTCCCAGCTTGGGGGTGACCCACTGCTAAGCTGACGAGCAGTGTGGTCTAAGGATGGGAGGTTCGTGGAAGGCCTGCACTTGGTTGGTGGAACTACCATGGTTTCTAAGATAAGTACCAGATGATGCTTAATTATGTTTCTGTATCTCTGTGTATCATAGTTATCATGTATTATGCTGTGCATTTGGATTAATTATGTTAGTAATAATTCTTATTCTTACTCTGAGCTTAAATTTCTTTCTTTCTTAAATGCATGTTGTTTTATAATCAGAGAATTATTGTTATATTTCTGCGAAGTATGGTAACAGAAAGGTTGCTACAATTTGGTATCAGAGTGATTAAGCCTTGGCACCAAAAAGTGGTGCTACAATTTGGTATTAGAGCAAGGTTTTGACATTGAGCCTAGATGGGCTAGTTGAGTGGTCTTTGGACCAAGGGTGAGAAGAGAAATTGTGTCTGGAGGACCAATTTCGGACCCTAGTATGGTTCGGAGTGTCAAGGAGTTACTTGACTGTGCCTATAAGCTCAGGAGGTATAGCGGTGTTGTGAAACCACAGCTGGTGTGGTATATGGCCACAGGGAGAGAGGACTCCACACCAGCAGTTCTAGAGCCTTAGGATTAGTTCGAGAGGGAAGGTGAGCCCTCGTGACCGTCAGATCTGGAAAATGTGCACAGGGATTAAAATTCCTTTTGAATTGCACAAGAGCGTGGGAATCGCGATACATGAACTCCCGAAAACTGATGCATGAGCATCGCCCACATCAAGCGAGCTAGCGCGAAAGCGGGAGACAGCTGGACAAGCCAGCAAATTTCTTTTTGAATTTCACCTTGATATTGTTGCGCAAACATTAATGTGTTGATTTGATGAAGCGCACTTGTATATTGTAAATGGACCTTGAGTGGATAGCTCATGTCCTTAGGTAGATAAGGCATTTAATAGATTTAATGTAAAGTAGATATAACATTTAATTCTAGATTTGATAGCGTAGAGCTCAAGAGGGAAACGGGATATAGACACCCTCCTTTGTACATTGTAATATTATTCGGGAGAAGCAGAAGAGCAGAGCAATAGAGAAGTGTATGAAGAACCTCCATGTACAGACATTGAATTAATAAGAAAGCTTTGATTCAATTCCATGGTTGTGTTACTCTCTGTGTATTTATGTTGATATGCTTATGAAGGTTGCTTCTTGTCATACATTTGCTTTTATATGCTGCGTATGTGATTTCATGGTTGAAGTGAAGTCTGGGAGAATAAAGAGTTAGTTCAATCGTTTCTCTATCTTGAACCAGAGAATTCCTGCAAGGAGTGTAGTTGAATTTGTCCACAAGGAGTGCGTGACTGCAGGGTTCAAGTAGGGATAACTTTTTGTTCTAAGTCCCATAAGTGCAGACTTGGCACCAGAGCCGTGCAAGGTGTGCACAGGTTAGGATAAGTCTCAGACTTGCGATTCTGAGAAAAGGGAAGTGAAAGAATACTTTTGCAGGTGTGCGCAGAGTTGAGAAGGCTTCAACACTTAATCGTTATTGAAGGTTTGCCGCAAGGAGTGCATGCAAGAGCTTCTTTCCTGAGGGAATTGAAGTCGTCGGAGCTCAGGAAGGATAGACCTTCGAGTTCATTGAAGGGTCAAGCCAGAAGTTGTGCGTGAGTAGGTTGCAAGGAAGAGACGTAGGTTGATGGACAAGTCTCGTAGAGAGATACTTCTTATCTGAGGATTGCGCCAGAAGAAGAGTGGACGGTTGGTACCCTTCGTGGAGAATCTATGAGTTTAGGTAACTCGTTGGATCTCTTCCAGTTGCAGGGAGCCGTAGTGTAGGCAGAAGAAGATTCGAAGCTCAAGAGAATAGGAGCTGTCGATTGGGATCACGAGGAGCGTGGAGCTATTCGTGGATTGGCTATCGGACCATCGCAGGTTAAGGAGCAGAAGATTTGGTCGCAAAAGTCGTGAGAGCGTGAGGGACGACATTCCGACAGCCACGTCAGCAATGTGGGCTACAGGTGATAGTGGAAGACAGGTGGTGATATTTTGGATATCGGCATCTCGATTATCGGGAGTCGACAGGGAGGATAGTCAGACTCGCGAGCAGCGAAGTCGCGAGGGAGAGAGGTCATAATTTCGGCACTCGACGCATCACGTGTCGGAAGGTTGAAAACTTGGGAGTTGGTTCTTGCGAGTAGCGAGACTGCGATAAGGGCAGAGGTCCTGACAAGCAGGAAAAGGTCAGCGTTGAATGATACATAAGATCTCGGGAATTCAAGAGCCTGGTTGATTCATAAGAGAACTCACGAAGCGCAAAGTTCTGATCCTCTTGAAGGAGAAGTGAGGGTCGCGTGAAATAGAACCTGTGGGGTGCAGAATTCCCGATTGGGAATTAGAAGAACCATTGAGTTCTTTGGGCCGTGAGTAAAAGAAGGTCCTGTGTGAGGCGCTCATGCTCCGAGGAGTGCGGGTTGCCGTCAAGTGGTATCAGAGTGGGATTATATTTTCTTTCTGTAGTAGAGAAGAGGATACATCATGCTTCCCAGAAGAGAAAGACAGTCACCAGACCCAGAAGATAGGGAGGTGTGAAGAAGAGGTAGACCAGCAGGAAATCCAGAAATGGAGCAGCAAATGAGAGATCTCCGAGAAAGGCTTGAGGAGATGGAGACAGCACAAAGACGCGGAGTTGGTGCTGGGGATCTTAGTGATTCTAAGGTTGAAGAGGAAGCTGGAGATGCAGAAGAGGTCACAGCAGAAGACGCATCAACCGAGAGGTTGATCAAAGCCATTTCCAGGATGGGTGCGAAGGCGAAAATGGACATTCCAGTCTATGAGGGAAATCTGGATGCAGAGGAGCTGCTAGATTGGATAAGGGGTCTTGACACCTACTTCGACTATGAGGATATCGAAGAGGATAAGAAAGTCAAGCATGCAGTTACGCACTTGAAAGGACATGCAACATTGTGGTGGGATGAGCTACAAGCTGACAGACGCTGCAAGGGCAAGCAGAAGATCAAAAGCTGGGATCGAATGATCGCGAAGATGAAAGCGAAGTTCATCCCAAGGGATTATCAAATCACTCTGTTCAGGCGAATGCAGAACCTGAGACAGAAGCTGATGATAGTCAAGGAATATACTAAGGAGTTCTATCGACTGAACATCAGAGAAGGTCATCGGGAGAGCGATGATGAGAAGGTGGCGAGATACCTGAATGGTATGAGATATGAAATTCAGGATGAATTAAGCATGCTAACCATCCGAACGGTGGAAGATGCTTATCAATTGGCTTTGAAAGCCGAAGAGAAGCTGAGCCGAAAGCAAGGTCAGCGAGGGCGAGGCAGAAGTCATCCCAGAGGCAATACAGTTGCCCAGGAAAGAAACCAGAAGCCCAAGGAGGAATGGAAGAAACCTCAGGGTAAGGTTGAGATAGGTGGAACCTCACAACAGAGGCAGCCATATGTTGAACCGAGAGGACAAAAAAATGATCAGCGAGGTGATTATGCTGATGCAAACACTCTTCCTCGTACTAGAGGTCGAGGTAGAGGAAGAGGAGGAGTAATCACATGTTTTACATGTGGGAAGAATGGGCACAAGTCTTACGAGTGTCCAGAGAAAAAGAAGGATGCAGGAGAAGCTCACATCATTGAAGCGCAGAGGCGTGATGTTGAGAATGAAGATGCAGACAACGGAAGATCGCTTGGAATGCATAAAGTCCTTTTGACACCTGAGAAGGAGGTGGAAATATCAGTGCAAAGGACCAGACTGTTCAGAACAGCTTGCACAGCCAAGGACAGGAAATGCAAGGTTATTGTGGACAGTGGAAGCACCGATAATATCGTCTCAACAGAGATGGTGGAGAAACTGGAGCTGGAAACGACTGATCACTCGAGTCCATACAAAGTTTCATGGCTACAAAAGGGACATCAGGTGAGTGTTACCAAACAATGTTTGGTTGAATTCAAAATAGGGGGATATAATGATAAGATCTTATGCGATGTTATTCCCATGGATGTATGTCATTTATTGTTGGGTAGACCATGGAAATATGACAGAAATGTGATTCATGATGGGAGAATGAACACATATACACTGGAGAAGAATGGGAGAACCCATAAATTGCTTCCGATAAAGAATAAAGAGATAAAGCCAAAAGTAGACAGCACAATACTTCTCATGAGTGTGAAGGAACTCCTTTCATAGATGGAGAAGAAGGAAGATCGACAATTCTTTGTGGTCAGAAAGCTGAGAATTATCTTGACTAGCACAAGAGTGGATGACTTACCAGATGAGATTTAGGAACTACTAGAGGAGTTCGCTGACATCATAGTGGATGAATTACCTCGTTCGTTTCCACCAATGAGAAGTGTGAGTCATCACATAGACCTCATACCAGGATCAAGTCTGCCAAACAAAGCTGCGTAAAGGTTGACGCCGCAGGAAAATGAGGAGGTCAAAAGACAGGTCCAGGATTTGATGGACAAAGTGTTGGTTCGAGAGAGCTTGAGTCCATGTGTTGTACCAATAGTACTTAGTCCGAAGAAGGATGGAGGTTGGAGAATGTGTACAGACTCAAGGGAGATCAACAAAATCACCATCAGGTACAGATTTCCACTGCCGAGAATGGATGATTTGATGGATTGCCTGAGCGGGGCAAATTATTTTTCAAAGATTGATCTGAAGAGCGGATATCACCAGATTCGCATGAGGGAAGGTGATGAGTGGAAGTGATCAAGAATTGGCCATCACCAAGAAATGTTTTCGAGGTGAGAAGTTTTCATGGTTTGGCTAGTTTCTACCGAAAATTCATCAGTAATTTCAGTGGAATTAGCGCAGCGATGATGGACACAGTGAAGAAGCGACACAAGACTTTTCACTGGACAACAGAGGCTGAGAAGAGATTCAATCTGTTGAAGCGGAAGATCACAGAGCGACCATTGTTGGTGTTGCCTGATTTTCAGAAGACATTTCAAGTGAAATGTGATGCCAGTGGGTATGCTGTAGGAGCGGTCCTAAGTCAGGAGGACAGACCAGTTGCATATTTCAGTGAGAAGCTGGATGACGCGAAGCTGAAATACTCCACGTATGATAAGGAATTTTATGCTATCATACAGGCACTGAAAAAGTGGAGGCATTACTTGATCCCAAATGAATTTGTACTGTACAACGATAATCACGCATTGCAGTTTGTGAGTCAACAGGAGAAGTTGAATCAGAAACATGCTAAATGGGTAGAATATATGCAGAATTTTACATTTGTGATCAAACAAATTTCAGGAACTGCTAACAAAGTGGCTGATGCTTTGAGCAGGAAATGTTTATTGCTGCAGGAGTTTCGAGTCAAAACATTGGGTTTTGAAAATCTGAAGGACATGTACGACAAAGATGCAGACTTCGGAGAAGCATACGAAGCAGCTGAGAATCCATTTCTCAGAGATCGGAGCCCTTGGATAGACTACATGATCCAGGAGGGATTGTTGTTTAGAGGCAATCAACTGTGTATTCCAAATTTCTCCATGAGGGAGAATTTTCTAAAGGAAAAACACAGCGGAGGCTTAGCTGGACATTTTGGCCACGACAAGACATTCGCAAAGCTGAGTGAATCGTATTTTTGGCCAGGCATGCGAGCAGATGTTAAGAGGTTTGTTGACAGGTGCCAAATTTGTCAACATTCGAAGGGCTGAAAACAGAATGCATGTCTTTACCAGCCATTGCCCATACCAGAGAGGCCGTGGGAGGCGATAAGCATGGATTTTGTATTGGGATTTCCGAGGACGCAAAGAGGTGTTGATTCCATATTTGTACTCGTGGACAAGTTTTCTAAGATGGCACATTTCATACCATTCCAGAAGACCAGCGATGCGACTCACATCACGAATTTTTTTTTTAAAGAGATCGTGAGACTTCATGGATTGCCGAAAAGCATAGTTTTAGACTGGGACATGAAATTCATAGGCCATTTTTGGAGGACGCTATGGAAGAAGCTAGGAACTAATCTGGCATTTAGTTCTGCTTATCATCCACAGATGGAAGTGGTCAACAGGAGCCTTGGAGATTTATTGAGGAGCTTGGTGACAGAGCACCATAGCAGCTGGGACAACGTGTTGCCACAGGCAGAATTCGCGTACAATGATTCGGTGAATCAGAGTATAGGAAAAAGTCCATTTCAGATTGTGTATGGCACACAACCGAGGGGAGTTTCTGAATTGCGAGATTCATAACAAACTGCGACTAGCAGCGCTAGTGCAGAGGAATTCGCTGAAGCGATGCAAGAACTTCACAGCCGAGTGAAGCAGCGACTGATAGGTTCCAATCAGGAATATAAACACAGAGAAGATCATCATCAGAGACAACTTCAGTTTGAATTTGATGATCTAGTTCTGGCACATCTAAGAAAGGAAAGGTTCCCGAGGGGAACATATAATAAGCTGAAAATGAAGAAAATCGGACCGTGCAGAGTCCTGAAGAAATTCGGGGAAAATGCTTATGAGATTGAGTTGTCGGATGATATCGGGATATCTCCGATATTTAATGTTTCGGATTTATACCCATACAAGGCTGGAGAAGCAGAGACTGGAACTGAGGAACCAATGGTTCAGTGGCAGAGGCAATTACTAGTTGCAGAGAAGCCACAGATGGAGTGCATACTGGACAAGCGAGAAGGTAAGAAAACCAGACGAAAGCAGTACTTTGAATATCTGGTGAAGTGGAAGAATCACCCAGTGGAGGATTCCAGCTGGGAAAGCAAAGCAGTGATACAGAAGCATGGACAGATCGTGCAGGAGCTCATGGACAGGAGCCCATGAAAATTTTCAAGCGAGGGAGTATGATGCAGGAGCATTGCCCACGTCAAGTGAGCCAGCGTGAAAGCGGGAGACAGCTGGACAAGCCAGCAAATTTCTTTTTGAATTTCACCTTGATATTGTTGCACAAACATTAATGTGTTGATTTGATGAAGCGCACTTGTATATTGTAAATGGACCTTGAGTGGATAGCTCACGTCCTTAGGTAGATAAGGCATTTAATAGATTTAATGTAAAGTAGATAGAACATTTAATTCTAGATTTGATAGCGTAGAGCTCGAGAGGGAAACGGGATAGAGACACCCTCCTTTGTACATTGTAAGATTATTCGGGAGAAGCAGAAGAGAAGAGCAATAGAGAAGTGTATGAAGAACCTCCATGTACAGACATTGAATTAATAAAAAAGCTTTGATTCAATTCCATGGTTGTGTTACTCTCTGTGTATTTATGTTGATATGCTCATGAAGATTGCTTCTTGTCATACATTTGCTTTTATATGCTGCGTATGTGATTTCATGGTTGAAGTGAAGTCTGGGAGAATAAGGAGTTAGTTCAATCGTTTCTCTATCTTGAACCAGAGAATTCCTGCAAGGAGTGCAGTTGAATTTGTCTGCAAGGAGTGCGTGACTGTAGGGTTCAAGTAGGGATAAATTTTTGTTCTAAGTCCCAGAAGTGCAGACTTGGCACTAGAGCCATGCAAGGTGTGCGCAGGCTATAAGAAGTCTCAAAGTTGTGATTCTGAGCAAAGGGAAGTGAAAGACTACTGTTGCAGGTGTGCGCAGAGTTGAGAAGGCTTCAACACTTAGTCGTTGTTGAAGGTTTGCCGCAAGGAGTGCGTGCAAGAGCTTCTTTCCTGAGGGAATTGAAGTCGTCGGAGCTCAGGAACGATAGACCTTCGAGTTCATTGAAGGGTCGAGCCAGAAGTTGTGCGTGAGTAGGTTGCAAGGAAGAGATGCAGGTTGATAGACAAGTCTCGTAGAGAGATACTTCTTGTCCGAGGATTGCGCCAGAAGAAGAGTGGACGGTTGGTACCCTTCGCGGAGAATCTATGAGTTTAGGTAACTCGTTGGATCTCTTCCAGTTGCAGGGAGCCGCAGTGTAGGCAGAAGAAGATTCGAAGCTCAGGAGAATAGGAGCTGTCGATCAGGATCACGAGGAGTGTGGAGCTATTCGTGGATCGTCTATCGGACCATCGCGGGTTAAGGAGCGGAAGATTTGGTCGCAAAAGTCACGAGAGCACGAGGGATGAAATTCTGACAGCCACGTCAGCAGTGTGGGCCACAGGTGATAGTGGAAGATAGGTGGTGATATTTCAGATATCAGCATCTTGGTTATCGGGAGTCGACAGGGAGGATAGTCAGACTCGCGAGCAGCGAAGTCGCGAGGGAGCGAGGTCGTGATTTCGGCACTCGGCGCATTGCGTGTCGGAAGTTTGAAAACTTGGGAGTTGGTTCTTGTGAGTAGCGAGACTGCGATAAGGGCAGAGGTCCTGACAAGCGGGAGAAGGTCAGCATTGACTGATACATTGGATCTCGGGAATTCAAGAGCTCGATTGATTCATAAGAGAACTCGCGAAGCGGGAAGTTCTGATCCTCCGGAAGGAGAAGTGAGGGTCGCGTGAAATAGAACCTGTGGGGTGCAGAATTCCCGATTGGGAATTAGAAGAACCATTGAGTTCTTCGAGCCATGAGTAAAAGAAGGTCCTGTGTGAGGCGCTCGTGCTCCGAGGAGTGCGGGTTGCTATCAAGAACGTGAAAACCTGAGAAGATCTGCATCGTATATCTGGGAGGAAGGCTCGACCATTAGATCATGCGAAGTCACGCTCATACCAGTCGCGGAAACCTTTTAGATTTCGCAAAGTTGGGAGATGGGAAGTGAGGGAGGTGAACACCTCCGAAACCCGAAGCCCAAAACGCCGAAATGATCTACAATGTAGATTGTAGGAAGGGAGTTGATAATTGGATCAAGTTGAAGAGTAAACCCTAATTCAAGATTTCAGCAAACGGAAGTTTGAGATGTTGGATACACGGACTCCCGATGCCTGAAAAACTGAAATGTTGAAAAGATTTGTGCCGTAGATCTGAGAGAGGATCTAACTGTTGGATTCTTTGCCTAGAATGGATGTGGGTGCATGGATGTGTACCACGTGCCAAAGAGTTGAAAAGACAGGCAAGAGTGGTGGGACCGGTGATGTTACCGATGGTGACGTGGACCCTCCAAAATGTACCACATGCCACTATGGTTGAGGGAAAAAGCTATGTTGTGGGCCAAGAGATTAAAGTGAACCAAAATTTTGGATTTCGGGGATTGTAATGACAAGGAGTTAGAAGTCACTACATAAGTGAACTTCCAGGTACCGAGAACCCGAAGTTCCGAAACCCGAAGTCCCGAAGTCCTGAAACCATCAGAGACCGAAGAACCATAACAGGTTTTAAGGGCGACAGCTGTGTTGTAGGCCCAGAGAGCAGGGAAATAAAAATTTCGGATTTTAGAGATGGTAGCAACGAAAAGATAGGAGTCACTGCATAGTGAACTCCTGGGTACCGAAAACCCAAATCCCTGAAGTCCCGAAAATTTGCAGAGATGACAGAGCTCAGAAAATTTTGTGAAGTCAAAATGTTTACTCACTCACATTGGTTTATGATTATTATGAATTTATTAAAGGTTTAAGGCCTGAAAAATTTCAGATTGATTTCACATTGTGTGTGCAGAGTTCAACGGGTGTCAGGACACCAATCGAAAATTGACGCCGAGTATGGAATTGGAAGAGGTGCAGATTGCCTCCGAAATAGAGGACGAAAGAATAGGAAGGAATGTCAACCTGTGAGTCGAAGTAACAAACTCTAATGGGCACATAAAAGATATAGATAAAGAAGGATGTATGATGAAACTCATTGAAAAATTGCAGAAATACACCCAAGCTCGCTGAGCTGATAGCTGAAAGCTCATGAAAATCAGGGATCGACAGGGTGAATTCAACTTAAAAATGTTGAAGAGCCTGGAAAGAATAAAAAATAAATTAGAAAAAGAAAGTGACACAAGCAGATCAAGAAGTGTCAGAACCCTTGAGAGGAGAAGAAGATCGAGGAGTGGTAGCAGACATTACCATCTCTCCCCAAAGCATTCTGGTAAGGAAATACACAGTAGTTCAAGCCCGTCCCCTACTAGAAAAAATCAAAAATTTGGAAAGGATGAATTGAAAGGGGATATGAACAAGATCAAGCCTCCAACATTTGATGGAGAACATAAGAAGGAGGAATATGTTGAGACATGGTTGCTTGGCATGAGCAAATATTTCCAACTGCAGAACTATTCCGCTCATGCAGAAGGAAGAATTGTGATGTACCAACTAAAAGGAAAAGCATCCATGTGGTGGGATCAGTTTGTGCAAGTACAACACATCAGAGAGAAAGATATCACTTGGAAGGATTTTGAGGTATTTCAAGAAGAAATACCCGACCAAAAGATATTATGACAGAAAGATGAAGGAGTTCTTCGAACTAAAGATAGGCAACATGACCATTGATGAATACGAACGAAATTTCTTGGAACTGATGAAGTATGTACCATTCATCAAAGATGAGACTGTCAAGATTTAGAGGTATCTGAGTGGACTACCACCTTCCATCGGCGATAAGATTCAGTATGATGATCCTAAGACTATGGAAGAAACAATAAGAAGGGATAAATGATTGTATGAACAACAAAGAGAAAGGCCTATCCTTCAGAAGGCTTGGGATGACTAGAAGAGGTTTAAGAAGGAACAGAGGCAGAAGGGAAATAAGCCCCCCTTTTTCAGGAACATTCCTTGGGGACAGTCATCTTTTAGAGAGCCCAGGAAAGTTGAAGGGACTGAGTAGATTCCAAGACCGCCACCTATGGAGTGTTGGGGCTGTAAAGGGAATCATAGATAAAGAGACTGCCCCCATAGAAACGATAAAGCGAGAACTGTCCATACTGTTCAACAAGATGAAACAGTGGAGGATATGGGTAGCAGAATGCCAAGGATCTACGCAGCCCTGGACAACAAGCAAGTAGAATTTCAATTGCACATGATTGAAGTGGAAGGTATGATTAACAACCGACCACTTATTATTTTAATTGATTCAGGGGCTAGCCATAGTTATGTAGATCCTAGGGTGGTGGAAAGTTTGCGTTTATCAAGAATCAAACATGAAAAGTCTTGGCTAGTGCAGTTGGCCACAGGAACCAAAAGGAAGGTTACTGAATTGGTTAAGTCTTGTTCAGTGGACATGGGTGGATTGAGCACTAAGGCTGAATTAAATATTCTACCTTTAGGGTCTTATGACTTCTTAATTGGGATGGACTGGTTGGAACAACACCATGCCCTTCTGGACTGTCGTAAAAAGAATTTCACATGCCTGGACGAAGAGGGAAATAAGGTAACAGTCCAAGGAATTCCTAGAGTCGTGGCTGTTAGAGAAATCACAGCCATGCAACTGAAGAAGTGTTACGGGACAGGCTGTCAATTATTTGCAGCTCATGTGGGAGAAGCATCCAAAGATGCAATCTCAAAGATGGGAGACCATGAGGTACTCAAAGAGTTTGAGGACATATTTCAAGAGGTACCTAGACTACCTCCGAAGAGGGACATCGATTTTTCTATATATTATATACCAGGAGCAGCTCCAGTTTCAAAAGCTCTTTATAGAATGAGTACGCTAGAGCTAAAAGAGTTGCAATTGCAGCTCGAAGAGATACTAAAGAAGGGGTACATTCACCCCGATGTGTCACCTTGGGGAGCCCCAGTCCTACTCGTGAAGAAGAAATATGGGACACTGAGGTTGTGCATTGATTTCCGGCAGTTGAATAAGGTAACTGTCAAGAACAAGTATCCTCTGCCAAGGATCGATGATCTTTTTGATCAGTTGAAGGATGGAATTTTTTTTTCAAAAATAGATCTCCAATCAGGATATCACCAAATGAGAATAAATGATGAAGACAACAACAATACCTCCTTTAGAACAAGGTACGGTCATTATGAGTTCACGGTGGTGTCATTTGGACTGTCAAACGCACCTGTTGTTTTCATGTGCTTAATGAATGGTGTCTTCAGGGGCTATTTGGACAAGTTTTTCATAGTCTTCCTGGACGACATCTTGGTGTATTCCAAGTCAGAGGAAGAGCATGAGAAACACCTGAGAATGGTGTTGTAGGTGTTGAGAGAACACCAGTTGTACGCCAAGATGAACAAGTGCTCATTTTATTAAAGGTAGATTCATTACTTGGGATACATTATATCTGAAGAAGGGATCGTTGTGGATCCTGAAAAGGTTGAGGCCATTTGAGAATGGTTAGTGCCAAGGAATGTGGCAAAAGTTAGATATTTTATGGGTTTGGCGAGCTACTACAGAAGGTTTATAGCCGGATTTTGAAAGATATATCATCCTATCACTTCCTTGCAAAGGAAGAAGAAGAAGTTTCAGTGGACAGAAGAGTGTGAGAGAAGTTTCCAGCGATTGAAGCAGTTGTTAACCAACACTCCAATCCTGAATATTGCAGATCCAAATATGGATTTCGTGGTGTGCACAGATGCACGTAAGGAGGGGCTAGGAGGAGTTCTCAGCCAAGAGGGATTTGTAATCTGTTATGAGTCTTGAAAGATGAAAGAGCATGAAAGGAATTATGCCACTCATGATTTAGAGCTGGAAGCAATCGTCCACACATTGAGGAAATGGAGACATTACCTCATGGGAAGGAGATTCGAATTGAGAACAAACCACAATGGTCTGAAGTATTTATTTGATCAGCCGACATTAAATGCCAAGAAAATCAGATGGCTGGAGTTTCTGTGTGAATATGACTTTGACATCAAGCATATCAAAGGGAAAGAAAATAAGGTGGTTGATGCACTCAGTAGAAAAGTGCACGAACTACATGCTATAGCCATTAGCATGTACAAGACTGATATTAAGGACAGAATTTTGGAAGCTGCAAATGTTGATTTACAGTACAGAGGTCTGGTAGCAAAGCTACGGCAGTGTGAGAGACCACAGACCCAGGGAAGCTACACCTTGGGGACTGATGACTTACTTTTGTATAAAAACAGAGTGTATGTACCCAATGTCTGAGAATTGAAGCTGGAAATTCTAAAAGAAATGCATAACGTGCTTATGCTGGACATCCTGGATATCAAAAGACTGTGGAAACAGTCAAAATCCATTGTTTTTGGTCGGGTTTGAAGAAAGAAATTATTGAGTACATCGCCAGTTGTATGGAGTGCCAAAAAGTTAAGGCTGAGCATAGGCACCCAGTAGGGTTTCTGCAGCCTTTACCCATTCTTGAGTGGAAATGGGAAGTGGTGACAATGGATTTTATCACAGGATTGCCCAAAACAAGCAAGCAACATGATTCAATCATGGTGGTGGTGGACAAGCTTACAAAAGCTGCCCATTTTATTCCACTGAAAACCACTCACAGGGACACAAATGTTGCTAATATATTCTTAAAAGAAGTGGCACGCTTGCATGGAATTCCTAAGACAATTGTGTCTAATAGGGACCCAAAATTCACCTCGAATTTCTGGAAAGGACTGTTTAAGGGATTCATAATGAATCTGAACTTTAGTACAACATATCATCCTGAGTCTGACAGACAGACAGAGAGGGTGAACAGAGTAATAGAAAACATACTGATAATGTATGTGATGGATAAACCATCAAGGTGGTAAGACTACTTGCATTTGGTAGAATTCGCCTACAATAATGGGTATCATGCATCGTTGAATATGAGCCCATTCGAAGCACTTTATGGAAGAAAGTGAAACAATCCAGTGAGTTGGGATAATCCAGCTGACGGAGTAGTAGTTGGGCCTGAGCTGCTCAAAGAGATGGAAGACCATTTTCCTGAAAGTGAAAACTAACAGGAGTTCCCTGAAGCTAGGAAGTTGCGCCAAGTTGGCAACAAGATTTTGTGGGCCATTTGAGATCCTGGAAAGGATTGGGCCAGTTGCATACATGCTTACATTACCTACATCTATGATTGTACATAATGTGTTTCATGTTTCACTTCTTAAAATATATATACTTGATGCTAATCATGTTATCGATTGGAATGTGATTCAGGTGGAACCAGAAGGTGTCCTGCAAGTGCATCCTGTGCGCATATTGGACAGGAAAAACAAGCATCTCCGGAATTGAGCCATAGAGCTTGTAAAGGTCCAGTGGACCTAGTACATTCCTGAGGTTTTGACATGGGAGAATGAAGAGGTTATGCGGGCAGAGTACTCACATATTTTTTAAAATTTTGAAAAAAACTTGCAGAGACAGTGTAAGGTTGCACTGAGGACAGTGCAAAAATAAGGGGAAGGGAATTGTAGTGTCCCTAAGACCGAGCCCTTTGTAAATATGGTTTATGAAATGAATTGTAAATATGTGTTGTAGGCTGGTGAGCCAAGTTTGTATAAACCTGTGGGCTTATGTGATTGTTAGGCCAGAGAGCCTAAGGGTTATAGGCCAAGGGCCTGATTTTGTATCTGTATGTATGCAACACATTAATAAAATATAAACACCGCCACGTGCAAGCCGACATGATGAATGAGTGATGGGGGAACTAAGAATCCATAGAGAGGGCAAGGGATTAGGGGCTAGAAGGTGGGAAAAGGGGCTAAGTGTTAAGCCTAGGGGGCTTAAGCCTTGGGAATAATATTTTATTATTATTCCAAAGAATATGTGCATTTTATGTTTTTTATCCTAAGTTCCTGGCAAGGGAAAATGTGCAAAGGGGATGCATGCTGATGGAATGCATGCAGTTACAAGGGTGACAAGTGTCAACCTTGGTGCATGCGAATAAACCAGCCAAGATGAGCCATGAGAGGGGTTCCTCTACCATTCGACCCTGGACTGTCCTGAGCATGAAACCATCTGAACTCTGCAGGAAGACCTTCATGCATTTCGGAAGTCGGAAAGAAGACCTGTGTGATTCCGAGGAAGCCCGGTGTTGACTTCAGGAAGCCTGTGTTTGTTTCTGAGTATATCCTTTGTCTGAACAGTCTGAACCTGTGTTGACCCCTACATGGATTGTTTGTCATGCATCCCTGAGAGCCAGAGCGTGAGTCTATCCTATGTTGCCGGATTGAGAAATAAGAAGTGACCTACCATTGTTGAACCTGTTGGAAAGCCCGTGTCTGTTTTCCCCGTTGGTTGTGTGGCCACGCAGTGCTGGACTGTGTGGGGCTTGTTGACCAGTGGTAAAACACTCTCTCCAGGTGAGAGAGGTGATTGAGGTTGGAAGAACAGGTTGTTGGCCTATGAGCGATTCTCTCCAGGTGAGAGAGTGCGTAGAGGAAGGAGAGAACTCTTGGAAGGAACCCTATAGCTGCCAAAGAGCTCGGAGACTTCCGGTCTAGTCTGTTGCTGTAACCTAAGGCAAGGGAGGTTAGAAACCGAAGGACTTTCTAGGTGACAGAGAAGGTGTATAATCCTTGGGTGGAACAGGCATGTGGGGAAGGAGAGTCTCTGGGTAGTGAGCATGAGTGGTTCCTAGGAAAGAATTCCTTCCTTGTGACTATGTGTTTTCTCTGTAACCTCATCTTAGCCTAGGATTTCCTACCTTGGGGTGGAGCTTAGTCCAATCTCGGGGGTGACCCACTACTGAGTTGACGAGCAGTGTGGTCTAAGGCTGGGAGGTTCATGGAAGGCCTTCACTTGGTTGGTGGAACTACCACTGTTTCTAAGATAAGTACCAAATGATGCTTAATTATGTTTTTGTATCTCTGTGTATCATAGTTATCATGTATTCTGCTGTGCATTTGGATTAATTATGTTAGTAATAATTCTTATGCTTACTCTGAGATTAAATGTATTTCTTTCTTAAATGGATGTTGTTTTATAATCAAAGAATTATTGTTATATTTATGTGAAGTATGGTAACATAAAGGTTGCTACAATTTGGTATCAGAGCGATTAAGCCTTGGCACCAAAAAGTGGTGCTACAGGTTGTCTTCTTTGAGGAAATCGATTTCTTCCATGTTGATGACATCTTTCGGCAGGGAGTGCACTATTTCTTTATTCTACAGATTCAGTCTTGGCACCTTTTTCTTTACTCGTCCTGGGAAGCTGGTTGTCTTCCTTTGTTTCTACAGGTTTGTTGTTGTCATTGGTTGTATATTTGACAAACTTGATGGGTTATTCGTTTCTTGGATTACCACTATGGATTACCACTACTTGATCCCTCTTCATAACCCAAACCAGTTTTCAGCTTTGGATTCCTTTACTAATTCAGAATGGTGGCTAATCCTTCTAAGACTTTGATACTTGACAGATTCTGATTATACAAGGCTTGAAACTTCTCCATCTCTTTCCTAGTTTTTACTACTTCTTTTTCTAAGGCTTCACAACTTGCCTTCTTTTCTGATAACTGTCGTTTCAGAATGTCTTCGATTTTCTTTGCCTATTCTAATTCCACTTTTAGTAGGACAAGGTATTCATCAGGTTCTTTACTATATTTCTTGAATTGTATCAGCAATTGTCTTTGCTTTCTGTTCTTAATTCTTAGTCTGCCAATCTTTTCCAGCGCACTGATCAATTCTCCTTCCATGTCAACCACAACTTCTTCTTCATTAACATCACTTCCTGTCCTGTTATTATCATAATCCTCTTTGTCCATAAGTATGAAGTCATTTAGTTTATCTTCAATAGAGGAGTCATTGTCTTCATCATCTGAAGGATCATCATCATTGTTTACGCAAAGACTTTTCTTCTTAAAGTTATTCTCTTTAAAAAAAAATATGTGTTTGTACTTCACCTCATCATCACATGTATGATCCTTTCCTTTGTGGGGACATTTATTTGCAAAATGACCTATCCTACCATAGTTGAAACATTTGAAAGGCAGTTTACCTTTGTATTTGCTTGATCCCTTCTTCAATCTCTTCACAAATTTTTCTTCAATTTCATCAGGCTCAGAATCCTCATTCTTGTCTACTTTAAATGATGCTTCTCTGGAGGTGGGTTTATCTTTAACTATTCTCATTTCATACGTAGTCAATATTCCTAGAAGTTGATCAAACTCCAAGGTTTTTAGATCATTAAGTTCTTCTATAGTAGATACCTTTGGGTTGAACCTATCTGGGAGAGATCTCAAGATTTTCTAAACTAAATAAGGTTCCTCAATTTTTTCACCAAGTGCTTTCATTGCATTTACCATTTCTTCTACTCTCAGAAAGTATTTTCCAACAGTTTAATATTCCTTCATCTTCAACTATTCAAACTGTATTCTGTAGGTTTGAAGCTTGGCGTCCTTTACCTTCTCATTACCTTCATAACTTCTAATGGGTTTGTCCCACATTTCTTTGGCAGTTCCTAGGTGCATAAGTTTTACGAGATCTGCTTCTGCAAGCCCACCATAGATAGAATTCATAGCCTTAGTGTTAAATTTAAATTCTATCTTGCCATCCTTATTAGCTAGTACAACTGGCTTTACATAACCAGTATCTACCACATCCCATACATCTGCTCCTAAAGCCATTATGCAGGTTCTCATTCTCACTTTCCAGAAGGCAAAGTTTGTTCCATTGAACAGAGGGGCCTTATTGGTTGAATTTCCTCCATGGCTTGACATGTTTAAGCTCTAGGATCTACCCTTAGATAAAAGGGGTCAGATCTGATACAAATTGTTAGAAAACTGAGAGGGGGGGGGGTGAATCAGTTGTAACCTTGCTTAAACAATAATATTTATTTTAAACTCTTTCCAGATCACTTAATGACAATCACAATAATGCAGGGAAGTAAGAAATAGACCATTCAACATCATTCGCACATATGAGATACATAGAGACAAATATTTCTTGAGGAAACCCATAAAGGGTAAAAACCTCTTATTCTTTATATGATAAGTAATCCGTACATTCTTTACATTATCATACATATGAGCACCAACTCATAATGAGGCTACAACCTCTATTATGAAAGTTGCTACTTGCCAAGAGCACCAACTCTTTGGATTCTCTAGCACCAACTAGAAGGAAGCACCAACTCCCTGGTTTCTCTAGCACCCACTAGAAGGAAGCACCAACTCCCTAAGTGTTCCATCACCAATTGGATGGAAGAACCAACTTCCAGTCACATAGGCACCAACCTGTATAATAGAGAACAACAGTTCTCCCTTGCACCACCCTACCATCCTGGTTTCTCTGGATGCAACTAGATGGAAGCTACAACTCCCTTTGTTCAAGCACCCACTTGAACATCTGAGGACAAAAGTGCTCCCTAGAACCTCCCTACCACCCTAAAATATAAATATTTTCTATTATGACTTATTATAGTGATATAAAGTTATTCAATGGCTTACCGTTCCAATCACTGTTTTGCTACACTGTGCTACTCTGTCTGCATCAGTGTCTTCTGCACACTCCTTGCGCTTTCTATTCTTTTTCCTTTTATTCTCTCTGCGCCATGTCCCTTCAATGCACCATTCCCCTTCTGTACATTTCTACTACTACGCTCTGCCTCCTTCTTCACACCTCAATCACACCCAACAATAACCCCCATTTCTTCTTTGTTCATCATTATTATAGTCTCTCTACACCTTGTGCATGCAATATTCTCCTTGCTCTTGCATATTCTCCCCCGCAATCTCCTCCACATCGGGGTGTTTTCTCCACTTCACTCTTCCACATCTATCCCATCTCCTGTGTTCCACATTGTCTCTCTTTTTTCTGCATCTCCTGCTCATTGTGAGTGCTCTGCCTGATCATCATGGTAACTCTTCAGCTTCTCTGGCGGTTTCACCCCTGCATCCATCATCACTTGGTGTTATATCAAGATTCCTCAGCTTCTCTAGGAGTTGAGAATCTTCATCTTCTCTGTCATAGATGAGCTCATCCTCTAGAGGAAACCATCATTTGTTTCTAGCAGTTACACTGTGAAGTGCAACAGTGGCCCTCTGATCTTATTCAAATTCATCTGCACCGTTGAATTGACTTCATTGAATCTTGCATTCATTTCTCCTTTTCACACTTCAACATTTAGAGATCCCTGTGGTAAATATTTCATTACTCTTCATGTCCCGATCCCCAAAACTCCGAAATGGAGCTTGTCTACACTAGCTCTTTCCTCCATCTCCCGTCGATGTGACCAATGGTTGTGACTACAAGCTGAGCCAAAACGTGTTTCACATTTTGGCATTTTGGCAATCCTGTTGTATGGCATCTCGACTCTCCAAGTCACGATCTTTGAAACTCCGAAAAAGGATCTTTCCGCTTCAATTATTTCTCTACAGCTCTTTGACCATGTGACTACGAGAGGTGACCGAACACTTATCCATATAGTTCTTTCATGATTTCACTTTACAACACTTTGGCATTCATGTGGCTATGAGTTCTTCATGCTTCATGTCCCGATATCTGAAGCTCTGAAATGGAGCTTTGTTGCACTACCTCCGATCATTTTGGCATTTCGCATTTGGGCCTTTCGCGATTTTGCATGTCGCGAATTCCTGTTACGAGTTCGAGAGGTTAGGGAACCATGTTCCTTTGACTTTGCAGTCCACAAAATGACAATATACTGTCATGTGTCCTATGGACCCAACGGTCCAGATCTTGTTGTGAATTCGACACTTCACGGTCCTTCCTTGTGCCTGATTCAGGATTTCGGTGTTTCACATTTCTCTGCTTCGGGACTCTTGTGATGAAGAGTCTCGTCACTTGACTCTTCCAAATCCCAGTATATGAAGCTCATAAATGGAGTCGGATCAATGGTCCAGACTCTAGATGATTCGACGGTCCAGATCTCTTCGTGATTTCGCACATCGCGATTTTGGCATTCTTGACGTGAGAGTTCTTGACAACTCCACCTCCCGGTCTGCGAAACTCCGAAATGGAGTCAGCTCAACTTTTCGTCTTTTCTCACTTCGCAACTTCGGGATTCCTGTCGTGATATTCCTTGACATTTCCAACTCCCGGTATTCGAAACTCCGGTATGTAGTCTTTGACATTTCGCGATTTTTCATTTTGTGACTTCGTGTTTCGTGACTTTGGGACTCCTGCAGTAAGAGTTCTTGACATCCCCAACTCTCGGTATTCGAAATCCCGGTAGCCGAAACTCCGAAATGGAATCTGATAAATGCTTCGATCTTGCCTTTTGATTGTTGTTGTTCTTCCTTTCCTGCTGTCTGCTGATCTTCCTTGTCTGCCTGTTTGTCATCGTTGTTGTTGTTCTTGCCATCAATGACAATCACACTCTTCTTGTAAACATGCCAACATCCTTGTGGTATAAATACAAAGTTGCAAGGATGAAAATGAAAGGCTAACAAAAGAACAGGAAAAACAAACTGAAATTAATGCAATCCTATTGCAAATCCTATTAGATATACGAAGGCAGATGCAACATGGGCCAGCAACCAGTAATGTGGATATACATCATACTAAGAAAACCCAAAGTCCACCTAAGATACAAAATCATGGTCCTAAAAGTAGCCACACAAGGAGAAGCACCTCAAAGAAGGCCCAACAGAGAGCCAAGAGACATGCTAACTCCAAGGATTCAACTGAAGAATCCTCTAGTGAAGAAACTGACAACTCCAAGGAGTTGACTAGTAGTGAGACTAGTTCAGATTCCCAAAGGAGAAGAAAGAGGAGGAAACATTCCAAGAGCCATGACCCTAAAGAGTTTAATAAATCCAAACCACCCACTTTCGATGGAGAAATTAAAAAGGGGGAAGAAGTAGAAGTTTGTCTACTTGGTTTGAAGAAGTACTTCATAGTCCATGACTAGTCTGAAAACTTAAAGGCCCAAATAACCATTTTAAACTTGAATTGAAAGGCCTCCATTTGGTGGAAGGACCTTAGGAATGTGAAAGGAATCCATGAGAAGGACTTGTCATGGAAACAATTTGAGAAATACTTTAAGAAGAAGTACATGTATGAAAGATACTATGATGAGAAGACTAAGGAGTTCAATGACTTTAAGCTAGGACAACTCACAATAGATTAATATATCAACAAATTTATTGGGTTGATGAGGTATGTTCCCTACATAAAGGATGAAAAGGTAAAGATGCAACTATTTATTAGTGGAATTCCTCAGTCCTTCCGGGACAAAATTGAGTTTGATGAACCTAAGAATTTTGAAGAAACTATTTGAAAGGCAAGGTTTTGCTATGAGAAATTCAAGAATAAGGTATAACCTCATAAGGATTGGAAGAATAAAACTAAAATAGGATTCAAGAAGAAGGGGTTTAAATCCTCAAGATTTAAGAATCATGGGAAAATCTCTAAGATGGGCCTTCCTACTAAAATTGTGTATCAGCAGAATTTTCCATCTCAGAGTGGTAATAAACCCTTTGGATCGGCCCTGGGAAAGAATGATAATACAAGGAGAAAACCCTTGAAATGTTGGGATTGTGGAGAAGAACATTTTTTTAGGGACTTCCCACATAGGCAATAGGAAAATAGGAGGACCTACAAAATCGAGGAGACTACCATAATCAATAATGTGGCTAGGAGCATGCCACAAATTTATGCAGCCTTGGATAATAGACAAGGTAACCACCAAGATTCAGTGGTGGAGATAGAATGTATGACTTCTAACCATCTAATTTCCATTTTAATTGACCTTGGTTCTAATATGAGTTATGTTTCCCCTCAAACTGTTGAGAAATGTAAATTGCAACAAGTAAAAGATGCTAAATCATGGCTGGTACAACTAGCCATTAGAACAAAAAGAAAGGTTACAAAGGTCATACCAGCATGTCAATTCATTTTGAATGGATTTCCCACCCAAGTGACCCTAAACATGATCCATTTAGAATCTTATGATTTGTTGATTGGAATGGACTAGTTGGTTTCCCATAAATCCAAGTTGGATTGTTATAATAAAACATTTGAGTGTGAAGATGAGGAAGGGAGGAAAATAACCCTACAAGGAATTCAAAATCGTGTCTCAATGAGACAAATATCATCCCTTCAAGTGAAGAGGTATTGCATAAAAGGATGTCATTTGTATGAAATACAAGTGTTGAACTATGTTGAGGATAATAAACCAAGCCTAGAAGACCATCCTATATTAAGAGAGTATAAATATGTGTTTCTAGAAGAGATATCAGATCTACCTCCAAGAAGAGATATTTATTTTTCAATAGAACTTGTACCCAGAGCGGTGTCAATGTCTAGGGCACCCTGCATAATGAGTACACCAGAGCTTATTGAGCTCAAGCTACCACTAAAGGATATGTTGTACAAAGGTTACATTCGGCCTAGTGTGTCTCCTTGGGGAGCATAAACTTTGTTTGTGAAGAAGAAGGATGTCACACTCAGGTTGTGCATAAACTATAGACAACTCAACAAGGTTACCATTAAGAATAAGTATCCCTTGCCAAGAATTGATTACGTGTTAGACCAATTAAAGGGTGCTATAATTTTCTCCAAGATTTGCTTGAGGTCTAGATACCATTAATTCTTAATCAAGGCTGAAGTCATCCACAAAACATCCTTTAGGACAATGTATGGGAACTATGAATTTGTGGTGGTGCCATTTGGACTTACCAATGCATCAACCACCTTTATATGCTTAATGAATAATGTACTCAACAAGTTCTTGGAAATATTTATGTTGGTTTTCATTGATGATATCCTAATATATTATAAGAGTATGGAAGAGCATTAAGAACATCTAAAGTTAGTTCTTCAAGCATTGAGAGAGCACCAGCTCTATGAAAAGTTTAGTAAGTGTGAATTTTTATGAAAACAAGTCCATTACTTAGGCCATGTTATCTCTAAAGGAGTGGTAGTTGATCCTGAAAAGATCAAATCCATTATGGATTGTCCTACCCCAAAATATGTCTATGATATCATATCCTTTATGGGCCTAGCAAGCTACTATAGGAGTTCATAAAGGGTTTTTCCAATATTGGTTATCCAATCACCTCCCTTCACAAAAAGGGAGTTAGATTCATTTGGACAAAAAAGTGTGAGAGAGTTTTCATCAGCTGAAATACCTTTTAATCAATGCACTTGTGTTGAATATTGTAGATCTAAAAAAGGATTTCCTTGTGTGTACATATGTATACAAGGAAGGACTCGGAAGGAGTTCTTATGCAAGAAGAGCATGTGATTTGCTACGAATCTAGAAAATTGAATCAACATGAAATCAATTATGTGACCCATGATTTTGAATTGGCTTCCATAGGACATGCTTTAAAAATGTGGAGGCATTACCTCCTAGGAAGAAGATCTGTACTTATGATAGAACATAGTGGGCTGAGATATTTGTTCGACCAACCCGAACTTAATTCTAGAAAAGCTAGGTGGATGGTTCTCCGTGAGTTTGATTTTGAAATCAAACATATTAAAGGAAAAGAAAATATGGTGGTTGATGAAATTAGTAGAAGTATGAAAGTGATTCACTTGGCAACTGTAAGTTCCTATAAATCAGACATCAAGGAGAGATTCAAAAGTGCACAATAAATAGATGTGTTTTTCAAGACTGTGAAATCATACCTAGAGAAAGATCCCACAAGGCTGAAGTATGAGGGATATCAATTGTTGAATGATGGACTGCTAACTTACAAAGGTAGGTTTTATATTCCAAATTGTGACGACTTGAAGAGGTTCATAATGGATGAACTACATAAAAGACCATATATTGGTAATCATGGTTATCAAAAATTGATCACAACCACTAAGAAATGTTCTTATTGGCTCAGAATGAAAAAGGACATAGCTAATTACTTAGCTAAATGTCTATAATGTCAACAGGTTAAGGCGGAGCACCGACACCAAGCAGGGTTGTTGCAACCCCTACCAATTCCAAAATGGAAATGTGAAACCATCTCCATGGGTTTCATCACAAGATTGCCTAAATCAACCAAGAAGAATGACGCTATTATGGTAGTTGTGGAAAAGCTTAGCAAGGCTTCTCACTTTATCCCCATAAAGTCAACCTACAAGGAAATAGATATTTCCAATATTTTCATGAAATAAATATTTATACTACATGGCATTCTTAAGTAAATCATATTAGACAGAGATACAAAATTCATTTCAATTTTTTGGAAATATTTGTTTGTTGGTTTTGAAACTAAATTGCTATTTAGTACAGCCTATCACCCTCAAACTAACGGACAAATGGATAGGGTAAACCAATTGTTATAGGACATGTTAAGGATGCATGTAATGCATCATTCCAAGAAGTGGGAAGACTACCCATCACTGGTAGAGTTTTCTTATAACAATGGCTATCAAGAGTCATTGAAGATGAGCCCTTTTGAGGCTCTCTATGGTAGACAATGAAATATTCCAATCAGTTGGAATAACCCAATAGACATAATTACACTTGGGCCATATATGCTAAAAGAAATGGAACAACAAGTAGTTCAAATAAAACAGAATCTGAAGATAGCTCAGGATAGACAAAAAAAAGGACTCCTAGAGAGTTCAAAGCAAGGGATCATGTTTATCTCCAAGTTAGGCCCAGAAAAATTTCCTTGAGAATGGGAACTTATGCCAAGCTAGCACCTTGGTTTTGTGGACCCTTTGAAATTTTGGACAGAGTGGGACCTTTAGCATATAAACTAGCACTTACTCCCATAGTGAAGGAACATAATGTTTTCCATGTTTCGTTACTGAATAAATAAGTATATGATTATAATTATATAATTGATTGGTTTTTTATTCAGGTGGAACCAAAGGGATAATTCTTTCCCGAGCCACAATGCATAATAGACAGGAAAGAAATCCCACTCATGAATAGAACCATTACATAGGTCAAGGTGCAATGGAAACACTTTGGTCCAGATGAAGCTACATTAGAAATGGAGGATGCCATGAATCACCCATTTTTGTTCACTGTTATACATAAAGAGAACAGTGGAAGGTAGAACACCGAGGAAGGTGTTCCTTTAAGGGGGAAGGGATTGTAATACCCATGTTTCCACTAGCTTGTAAATATAAATATAGTCTTCTAAAAGACTATGGGAAGACTATCTATGTGTGGATGTTGGAAATGATGAACCCTTTGTTATAGAAGGTAATGTATATATTTATGCTACTAAATAAAATGGAAAGTGTTGAATAATTTTTGAAGGGGTTGCCAAGGTGTTACGGGGGAAAAATGCTCTATGGCCAAGGGTAAACCACAACAGACATGTATGACTGTAGAAATCAACTCAATTCCATTGTATGCTATATAAACTAATGTGCAAGATAATAAAGAGGCCTACCTCGATCCAACATTCGATGATGTTCCACCGTTGAGCACTTCGACCCAAAAATTTATACCTGCAACAAGTTCTCAACAAACAAGCATAGAAAGTACATGGTGATAGTATAAACGGGTTATCACATTAGATAACTTAATCTATTAATAAACATTACAAACATGCCCATGGATAATAATCATATATTTGCACGATACCAATAGGACGGGAAAGGAATATTTCTATTGATAATTGATCAGCAGAAGCGACAACATTACAGACTTCCATGTCGGCACGGTTTGAAACCAAGGAACCAAGTTCCTTCCAATAGGGCCTCTACCACTTCAATCCTCCACCAAAGGCAAGCTCATAGGAGAGAGACAAAGAGGTTCTCTCAACAATAGGAAAATAGCTTGCGGGATGAACACTGTGTTTAGACCTGAGGGACAAAGGGATGTAGACTCAATATGAAGTAATTTCTCCATAGTAACTTTGCTCTCAATGTTGAATGCTTTCTCTTCTTTTACATAGCTTGGAATTGTTCTTTTATAGTCTTCAAAATGCAACTGAAGGGCTGAGTTGGAACATTTCCAATATGTGGAAGGCCAAGGATCAGAGATATCTTGTCGTGACATGGAAAACCGACTTCATTTTGTATTTTCTAGCACAAATCCTGATGTACGCGGGTTGTAGTGGAGCAACCTGTGTATATGCATGATGTATAGTAGATAGGGCACGTATATGTGGAAAAATGTGTATTTTTGGCTCTGGATTCATAAAAAAGGGATGACAAGTCTGCATAGGGAAATGGAAAAAGGCCCTTTGTGCAAGATAGCAATGGTGGGGAAAATCTTGCTATAGCAGATGCCCCCTAATGTGTGAGATAATAGAAGTATCTATGATGGCCAAAATAAATTATAAATAACCCAGGAGTGGAGTGGTAGAGAACCAGTTGGACGAACTCGATTGCTCATTACATTCTGTACTGAATTTGCATACATTGCTTCCAAGAATACAATGTTGATCCATGTGGAAAATATACCAAATAAGTGTCTGTGGCCATGAATAGGGAAATAAAAATGCGGTTATATGCCAAAAGCTTTCATAGTCATGAACAAGGCCTAGTGAAACCAGTCTCAAAATCCATCTAAAGACATCTGTATACCATGGAGTAAAATCTGATCTCCCATGATCACTGAAGTCGAATAGGTGTTGGTTCAATGAAAGGGAAGCAACAACTCAGGAAAGTTGCGGCCACTTATTGATGTCTTCAAGTCTTCTACACTATCCTCCAAGGGTGCAAGTTTACATCATGTGAATAAACGAGTTGAGGTCAAACATAATTAGACATCGTTTGATTATCGGTCATTGAGGTATACCATTAATAAACGTGAAACAACCTACCAATAATGAAAGTAGGTATCAAGGCACCGAGTAAATTCCTACAAGTGTGAATAAAGGAGTCAATATAGAACACTTGAGAAATCCATTGATCATAAGACATTGATGTATTCCCATCTGTCAATGGCGAGAGAGACTGCCACTAATGACTGCAAGCCTCAAGGTACTCATAAAACTCTAGGTCTCATATCCAGAATAAATGAGATGAAGTCGATGGAAAGAGACCCAGTGGAAGGAGAGAATTAAGGCATCTCTCATCAGTCATCATGAGGAACAAAGCAGGAGATTCATTATTTGGTGGAGATCGGATGAATAACATGTTCATGAACCAATGACCTTGTGCATCTTTCACATGTACCAAATGAAAGCGGTATACAAAAAAGACCCTCTGAATAACAGCCAATGATGAAAAATGCTAACAAAGGAGAGGAAACCACCAATAAGGCTAATGGAATCCAAGACACTGAACGAATCCCAAAGTGTGAATAGATGTCTTTCCTTCGAACACAAGGGAAACCACCTATTCAATGACCGATGGTGAAATGTCGATTGTTGGGTTCAAGGTGACCTACCGATGATGAAAGTAGGGCCAGGGTGCATGATAAGACCATAGTATCATGTGATTTTGAGACAAACTGAGGGTATGGCGTACATGCAAAGTCAAGATTTCTGAGGAGTGGCCGACACAGGTTGATAGACTTCCTTTGAACAAGAGCATGAGACATATGGTGGACTCCAGAAACATAGAATCAATGATGTGACTATTATATGCAGGAGGCATCAATAACATTCTCTATAGGGACTGGAAGAGTAACCAATCGGTAGAGAAAAATCTATAACAAGATCAACTTCCTAAACCCAAAATTATGATGACACAAGGGCTCAATAATTTTGTGCTCCATTCAAAGGCAACACGACTGCTGCCAATTATAATATAGTACTCCCTTCCCACCCATCTTTTTTTGTTTTTTCATAACAAATGAATGCTATGATACAGAGGAGTAAATGAGTGTCGCAAGTAAGAAAAACTAGTTCCAGCAGTGGAACGTACCTATGCTCAATGCAAGGAAATGCACGTGGGAGATGGACACTCGGGGTGATTTTCCCTCCAAGGTATAGGGTGTTAAAATTCGAAGGATATAAACAAGGCTCTGCTTGGTTGAGGATACAAAAACTTCTTAGGCAACGGTTTATAACGCAAAGCGAGAACCGACTAAAGGCTCAATACTGTAAGCGAGGGCATGAGATGCAATCACAACTTAACACCAAAAAATATCCTTTTTTACGTCTTGTAGTCTACTTGGTGTGAAAAATGGGTAAACTTGTTCCAAATAGACGTCTTTTCAAATCCAATATACGAGTGTGAAAAATAAAAGTTCACTCGGAAATCTTTTCTACTTTTGATAATGAGTCAGAAAAGAGCTTAACTAAGACTCATGACCTTTCAAATCCAATTTAACGAGTGTGAAATGGAAAAATCACTCGG
The DNA here is from genome assembly GCA_009831015.1 of Picea engelmannii. NCBI lineage: Eukaryota > Viridiplantae > Streptophyta > Pinopsida > Pinales > Pinaceae > Picea > Picea engelmannii. The sequence goes on along the minus strand of ML811141.1, from coordinate 115,526 downwards.
AAATATTTTTGCTTTTTATACGAGTTGGAAAATATCTTAACTAAGACTTGTTTTGTTGTCTTAATCAACATGTAAAGGGGGAGGCCAAGGCTCCTGTCTCGGTCTTTTGCGGAAAGTCAGTATCCCACAGATAGCTAACAAAATCTTGGGAAAACCCAAAGCTCTCCAAGTCTAGGAAGAGAAAGTGCTAATGGGGGATACAGTCTCCATGATGGTTCGAATAATTTCTCTTAATGGAAAATACATAGGTGGGGGTATGGGATGCCCCATCAGGTCGTCCCAATCGAAGGGAACCTCATCAGGACTTGGAGAGAGAGCATTCGGGGGAAGAATAAATATCTCTTGTTCAGAAAGGGGAGGACTTGGAATGTTGATGACATGACTAAAAGGTGCATCACTCTATTCAGGGACAGTAGGATTGACCAAAGATTGCATTGGTGTGGCCACTCTTCCAGTACAGATTGAAGAGGATGCATAGTAACGGGGGAAAGAGATGCTTCACCCTTGACAAAGGGGGTGAGGTCGGTAGAGGATTGCATCAGTGGAACCACTGAGACAATCAAAGGAGAAGTGGTGTGAGGAGAAACCATGGATGCCTTAGAATCCAAAGGGATCTTGGGTGAGCCCCATGCTTCTGGTATCCCAGTAGTAGCCGAGCACAAATGAGTAAGGCAAATTCCTTCACAAGTCCTGCAAAGGAATTTAGGCTTACGTCTGAGATGTCTAGGCTTCTCGATGTGGCTAGCAGGGGAAAGAGATTCATCTCTTATATGATGAATAGAGGCTAGAGACGTGACATGGCTATGATTTGGGGTAAAAAGGATGGTGCCCCCAACATAATTGGCAGAGGTTGGGAGCAAGGTGTCGACATAATTTGTAGAAAAAGTCGACCCATCTCCGATATGACTGGCAGAGGTTGGTGATGGAGCACCAGTATGACTGACAGTGTCTGGGCTAGTGCTAGATTGCGACATTTGATTCCAAGGTCCGGGGAAATATTGATTCTGAAAAATTGCAGGCCAGAAAGGATCATTGTGTACCCCCTATCCATGCCCAGAAAAGTGGTGGCCAATGCCAAAATGGTCCGAAGAGGTTTGGACGGGTATCGTCATTGAGGTTTGTGAAGAGACCGAGGTAGGATAAGAATTATTCAAGTGAGGATATGTGTTTCCCCCTTGTGAAGGGGTCCCATAAAGAGGGTATCCCAAACTGTAAAATTGATTCTCCCCATATGAAAGACCTTGGGGTACTTGAGGACCTGTCATGGAAAAAGTGTTCAAAGGAACTAACATGGCAGATGAAATATACATGGGTGGGGTGTAATAAGTGGGATAAGAACCCATATGAGTACTGGCTCCTGAAAGAGCATAACTAGTATTGGATCCATAAAGGGGAAGGTTCCAACCTCCCATGGGGACATGACTCATATCAAATGAAGAAGTAAGCATCGGAGCCATGCTGCCCCCGAGTCCAATGCTAGGATTCATATATGTGGGCCAAGGAGAGGATTGCATGGGGGAAGGCATATCAATAGAAAAATGACTAGAGACCCAAGGTGCAGACTGAGCATTGTAGTTCTGCACACCATTGTAAAAAGAAGAAGGGTTTGTCCCCATGAAATGAGAAAGAATCATGGGGTGGGTAGCAGTGAATGAGGGAGAAAAATAAACTCCACTGCCCATGATGATGAAACCCAAAATAGACTCCTAAGGCCAACTAGAAGTCAAAGAGCATACCAAAAATTCAAATTGCCAATATGCATGCAAATGGGCTAAGTGGTTGAGTGGCCTCCCTCACTAAAGAAGGTATTCCTCATCCAAGAGGGACCTGAGACTGCCCACTAAAGTTTGGAGGTAACATAATCAGTTATAGGGGCCCTTGCGGGATTAACAATCAGTTGGTTAGATCCCTCCGGAGAGGTAATCCTCCATAAAGGTTGTGTATTGTCCGACCCCTATCTGACCCAGGGTACAAGAAGAATAACCCCTGCAAGTAACCTATGAGATACCTAAGTCAAGAAAATAATAAACCATTGTATAACCAATGCACAAGCGAGCAGTCGTAAGTCCAGATCACTATATGGGTAGGGTAGCAAAGCCCAAAACCTTGAAATCACCGCCTCTCACAAAGGTATGGGTACTAGCAAGATCCCCAAATACGAATAAATCCACATAAATATCTCTGATGCTAGGTGAGTATCTAGGGGTTATCGCTTGAACTAACTTCATGTGACCTCATGATTAACTCTGGTGTGAGCGGAGCCTCCTGATCTTACCAATTATACAATGGACTTCTCAACCCCCTGTCTCAGACACATATGTGATTTAATTTCCTTGGATAATTTTACTCACAAAATCTTATTCCAAGGCACTAAATCCTAGACTAGTTTGTGCACCCTAAAAATAAAATCGTGACTAATCAATTTCAGTTTAAAGCGTAAATTTTATTTGTCATGATTACTCAAAAGGGTATGGAAGTGAAACTCATGATGTTGTGACTCTGGAAGAAGATAAATATGAATATAATGCAAAGTCTATCCTTAACTTTTCAATGAATGATATGCTAATAAAAACAGTGCAGTTTTCAATTTCAACTCTGCAATTCAGAAGTAAAATGCAATCTTTCGCTAAATGCACTAAGCTAATGATAAAGGTTCAAAGACAAAAATTATAACCAATGCAAAATGCCTATTTTCTTTTGTATTTTCAATATATTAAAGAGAAAATGCATGGACTGAAAAGAAACCTGATATATAAATTATATTGTTTATAAATGAAATAACTCAAGCAGAATACCAAGTAGCCAAGAAAACAACCTAGTGTTGAAGGACAAATAAAAAATGAAAAACAACGAGAAAGACTATGCCCATAAATTCAAGTCCCAACAGGTTTCCTGTCAACCCAGAGAAGCTCAACATGCACTACAGAGACCTAAGAAGGTTCAACAAACATCAAATCCCACCCAACAGTCACTAAACCAAGAAAACAGGCAAGGGAAAGTGGTATATGCAACTGCTCAAGAGAACAATGTGTATATACGCAACTTGCAGTGAGGCAGCACACATGTATATGCGACTGTCAAAGCAAAAGGAGCGTACACGCTTTAAAACAAGGCCAGGCAAGAGCAAAAAGGCCAAAAAATCAGACTCAGAGTGAACAAAATCTATCAAGCAGTGATACAACAAGAAACACAAAGGAAAAAGAGCAATGCAAGAAGAAAAAATACTTCAACCCTTAGAAGGAAGATTTTTGCCTAGTGGAGTCACCATTTTTTTTACGAGGGAAAAACTCTCTATGGCCAAGGGTAAACCACAATAGATAGGTATGACTACAAATATCAACTCAATTCCATTGTATGCTATATAAACTAATGTGCAATATAAGAAAGATGCCTACCTCGATCCAACGTTCGATGATGTTCCACCATTGAGCACTTCAACCCAAAGCTTTATACCTGCAACAAGTTCTCAAAAAGCAAGCATAGAAAGTACATGGTGATAGTATAAACGGGTTAGCACATTAGATAACATAATCCATTAATAAACATTACAAACATGCCCATGGATGATAATCATATATTTTCACGATACCAATAGGACGGGAAATGAGTATTTCTATTAATAATTGATCAACAGAAGTGACAACATTATAGACTTCCGTGTCGGCATAGTTCGAAACCAAGGAACCAAGTTCCTTCTAACTAGGCCTCCACCACTTCAATCCTCCACCAAAGGAAATATCATAGGGGAGAGACAATGAGGTTCTCTCAACAATAGGGAAATAACTTGGGGGTTGAACACTGTGTTCAGACTTGAGGGACAAAGGCATGCAGAATCAATATGAAGTAATTTCTTCAAAGTAACTTTTCTCTCAAAGTTGAATGCTTTCTCTTCTTTTCTATAGCTCGAAATTGTTCTTTTATAGTCTTGAAAATGAAACTGAAGGGCCGAGTCGGAACGTTTCTAGTATGTGGAAGGCCAAGGATCAGAGATCTCCTATCGTGACATGGAAACTCGACTCCATTTTTTATTTTCTGGCACAAATACTGATGTACGTGGGTTGTAGTGGAGCAACCTGCATATATGCATGCTATATAGCAGATAAGGCGCGTATATGTGGAAAACTGTGTATTTTTGGCTCTGGATTCATAAAAAAGGGATGACAAGTCTGCATAGGGAAATGGAAAAAGACCCTCTATGAAAGATAGCAATGGTGGGGAAAATATTTCTATAACACAAGGTAAATCATGATGCATGAGAGAGATGGTGAGGGGAACCAGTAATGGTTGATATGACTCCTACCAGACTAGTACTCTACTGGATTTAAATTGTTCAGACCCAGAACAGTCCTCTGACCCAAATAATTTAATTACTAGTCAAGCTGGTAGTTGAGAAGTCTTACTCAATATTCAATGAGAATATCGGAAAATACCCATCTAGAAAAATCCTTGATCTGACCCATGAAATTGGGAATTGGACCCATGAAATATTGTTGAGGAAGGAAAGAAAAGGTAGGAAAATCATGGGTAGAGGCAAGGAGGCAAGAAGAATGGGTATGGTGACCATTTTCTAAAGAGGGGGAGAATGTGCAACTCTCTGGTTCTAAAGAGAAAAGAAAAAAATAAAAAAATAGGGTAAATGAATTGTTTGGAAACATCTTCTAACCAAGCTGATAAACGAGGTTGCAGAGAAGATGAGTGAATAAGGAAGCACTCATTGCATAACCCCTTGCTTGGTGGAGAGAAAAACGATCTTCCAAGTTCTTGTGGAAGAGGAGAGTGACCTCCATCCCTGGAAGTTGTTGAACATAAGGAAGAATCTCCCTCGAAGCATCATGATCTAGCTAGGGTGTGGCCAGTAGTAAATCCTTCTAGGACTTTTTTTTCATATGGTTGGGTGGAAACGGGCACCCCTTTCAACATTTGCAACACTTTCTAGTTTCTAGATAAGTATATTTTTCTAAATCTCTATAGTGTTAGGTTCAGAAATAATAATAGACTGTGTTTTAAAGAAATATGAGTTCAATTCTCTATTAAAAGTGCCTTGTGAATTTAGGTGTGAATGTGAAAATGTTATAGCTAAGTTTTATGTTGGGAGTGACTTCACCTTGTGACTTCCTGTTCCAAATTCTAGGAGTGAATGTTGTGGCTTACTGAGTTTCACAGTTTAATTCATGCATTGGAAATGATGAGTGAACAATTGAAGTCTTTATTAAGCATCAAGAGAGAGAGAGAGAGTGATTTATTCATATTATTGTTTTATTTTAGTCTTTCCTCAAATCTTATGCAAGAAAACTTAGAGGATAACAGATCTGTGTGGAGTTTAGGAAATAATCCCAAATATGGAAAAACATTAAAAATCATTATAAATGGGTATTAAGGAAAATAATTAGGAAATAAACATGAAATTTCCTAATTGAATTAAAATATAAAAGATCTCAAAATTCTATTTGGGCATTAATAAATACTTATACTGAAATTTGGTTAAATCCCCTACAAATTTGGGAAGAATCCCCTTAAATGTGGTAGGTTGTAAATGTTGGTAGAAATGTAAAATTTACTGTGAAGGTAAATCTTTGTCTTAGGACCAATTTCATTAAATTTAGTAAGAGTAGTAAAGCAGAGTAATAAGGAAACAAAATTTACTCATTTACCCATGAGGAGGGAGAGATTATAATTATATTTTAATTTCTAGAATGGAGAAATTTCCTTGGAGTAGAAATTTTATTAAAAACATATTATTATTATCATGATTATTAATGTTATCCATGAGGAGGGAGAGATTATAATTATATTTTAATTTCTAGAATGGAGAAATTTCCTTGGAGTAGAAATTTTATTAAAAACATATTATTATTATCATGATTATTAATGTTATCAATATTATTATGAAAATGGAGGTTAAATTTCCTAGAGTGTAAAAGACCTGAGAAAAAAAGATAATATAATTTATTATTATTCTAATGTTAAAGCACACCAGGGAATAACCCATGACTAAATTCGTTAACCATCTCGTGGTCTTCGGGACTTCAGGGCTCCGGGGTGTTTTGGGTGATGGAACTCATGAGCCAAAGTTGTCGTAGGCCGAAACCCTACCTTTCCCTGTACAAATATTGCATAGACTATAAATATGATCAATTATATTATATTATATTTAATGTGATAGATTAACGTAATTGACTATAATACACCTTTAATACAATATATATTATATTATAATCCAAAATAATTTATTGTATTTAAATTGCAATATAATACAAGTGGGAATCCTTCGGGACTCGGGACTCTGGGAATGTGTGGAAGAGCCAAAGGAGTGGACCTAGATATCTTTTCCTTCATTCCAATATTTAATATTAAATACAATATTGGATATTGTTTAAACCTGGGTGTAATTTTAGAGGGGTATAATATAATATATTATATTATACTAAGATTCATTTCAAATATTAAATATAATATTGGGGATTTTATAAACACCCCGCGCAATTTCCAAAAGAGGTGTAATATAATATAGTATAAATGAGTTTATTATGATATTTGTACGTGAGAAAGTGCCAACCCTTTTTCTGTTTTAAATTTAATATTTAATACATAATCACGTATAAGTGTGGACCCTTCGGGAGTCCAGGACTTCACAACTCCGGGAGTTTGTAGCTTCGTGACTCTAGGATTTTTGGGAGTGATAGAGTGTACAAGAAAAAGGGCCGAAGGACAAAACCTACCCTTTCTTGTTCCAATGGTTGCATAAATATCAATATAAGCATTAAAGGTAATTAATTATATTATAATCTGATATAGTTAATTATATTTGCGTCACTTTATAATATTTTTTAAGATCATGGCCAAGACAAACACCAAATTGGTGTATGAGACCCCCTCTGCCCAACGATTTGACTRGTAAAGTCTATAGAGGTATACATACCCTACCCCTCTATGGATTTTAACTTCTAACCTCTTAGGAGGAAACACATGTTCTTAACCATTAGGCCCACTCAGGGTTTATATAATAATMCATTTTTAAGGCTACATCCAAGCCAGATACCAAATTGGTGTATGATACCCCCTTGTTTGTGGGACAAGGGACTCCCTTTGCCTAACAATTTGACTGATAAAGTATACAGAGTTATATATACCCTACCCCCCTCTGGATTTGAACTTGTGACCTCTTAAGAGGAAACACATGTTCTTAACCATTAGTCCCACTCGAGTTGTTATAAGTGGGACCCTCTCCAGAACTCTGACATTCAAGAGATTTGGGTATGTTCATAAAAGCATGATGAGGAATTTCACCGAAGTCTGAAGACTTAGGTGTTAATTGATATTAATAACTCTAAGTGCCTCTTTGATATATTTAATTATATTATAATATAATTAATAAAAGAATGAATTAGTAATATTATTTGACTATGAGTTGATGTCACGGGGTACTAATATAATAATTAACACTAAATCCACCTTGAAATGTGGGATTACCAAGGCAAAAGGGAAGTAATCCTTGGTTTAACTAGATTGGTAATTTAGGCCAAGTAAAAACAGAATTTTCGGTGTTAATTAATTTTAATGAGGATTAATGATCCCTAAAATGGATTAAATAAATGATTAATAAAGAAAGGGTAGGAATTTATTATGATAATGACTAATTATATTAATAATCATAAAAGAGCTAGACAAGTGACGACCTCTAGTTGGGAGAATATTTGCATGCTATGATGATGTGGTGTTTTGGATGACAGGGAGCCATGTGGAAGCCACATGGTGGTGCCAGACTATAGTCGATGAAGGCCTAAATAACTTTAAATATCCATAACTTGCAATCCAAAATTTGGATCTAGACAAATATATAGTCGTTGGAAAACCCTCGTCGAATCAAAGGCGATGTAATCCTAGTTACAGGGATTCAAGATGATTAAGAAAGCGAAAAATTTATACCCCATCCCTCAAAAAGGTATTTAGAGGTCGGGTGTGTGACATTATATACCATGTTTAACAACACATGTATTCTAACAGAGGACGAACACCTTTAGTAACCACTCACACAACCAGATCAAATATTAACACACTGATTTTTTGACATGGTAAAACCCCTACAGGGAAACATCCATAGCCCCAGCCAACATGGCCACTTGGAGCAGTTTATTAATCCAAAACATAAATATTACAAAGATATTTTACAATATATTTTCTCACAATCGATCATCGGAAAATGACACTCCATACTCTTTAAATAGAGAACATGGACCAATCGGGTGTTTAGCCACGGATCAATGGTTGTTAAGATCAAGGAGAATATGAATTGTCTAATAAATCTATGTCAAGAACATATCATGACCATCAGATTTCATAACTACAAATGCATACTAATGAATACTAAAGAAACACACTTTTACCTAACAACACATTAGACCAAGTATATCTTAACTAACTACTAAGTGTCTAAATATCATAACATCCCCCCTTAAGAACAACTTGGGATAGGATTGAAGGATTTACAATAGTGACACAATACGAGAAGGAAGGAGACATTCGAGCCTATCTCCCCTTGATGTCAACTTCCTGAACTCCTAACATAGATCAAAGTTTGGAAAACTTCACTTCTGTAAGAGACTTTGTGAAAATGTTTGTAACTTGATCTTCTGTAGGGAAGAAGAGAACTTCAATAACTTGATCATCAATTTGATTTATGATGAAGTGCATGTGTAGCTCTATGTGTTTTTTGCATTGATTTTGAACTGTGTCTTTGGCGGGCTTGATGGCACTCTAATTGTCACACCAAAGGTTGTTCGGATGTTGTTGCTGGAATCCAAACTCTAAAAGGATCTGTTGAATCCACAAGGCTTCCTAAATTTCATTTATATATGCTCGGTACTTTGATTCTACTAAATAAAGTGCAATATCTTGTTGATTCTTACATGCCCAAGTGACAGGTCCTAAACCAAGGCTAAAAACATAACCTGCAGTAGAATTTTGATCATCAAGGTCACTAGCCCAATCTGAATCAGTGAAACCAACCAATAAAGGAGTCCCCCGTGAAATGTAATGTATCCTAAAATTAACTATACCATGGACATAGTGAAGTATCCTTTTAGTTGCATTCCAATGGCTTTCATGGGGTGTTTTCATATACCGAGAAACAATACCAAAAACAAAGTAAAGATCAGGAAGGGTATAAATCAGGGATGATTTTAAGGATGGAAATTTATTTTAAAATGTAGAAACCTTGGTGAATATTACTAATCCTTCATAGGTCAACTATAAATGTTTGGCGATATTTTTTTAAAAATATTCAAATTTATAAGTATTTTATATAGTTTTTATAAAATTTTGGCGATTTTTAAGGTAAAATAATTTTATCCTATAGAATTTGGGCAAATCATTTTTAAAATAGCGAATCTCATTTTTGGAAAAACCATGGAAAATTAGCCCATGAGCGAAATGTATCCCCTAAAATCATCCCTAGTACTATGAGTCAAGTATAAGAGGATACCAACTAATTGATGGTACAAGGTGGAATCAACTTCGGAAGAATTACAGGTGGTCACAAGATTGACTTCAGACTGGAAGGGAGAAGGGGTTGCTTTACAATCTTCCATGTGAAAGCGACGAAGGTCACAAGAATACTTAGGCTGGAAAAGAAAAATTCCTTCATTGGTTTGAAAAACTTGGAGGCCATGGAAGTAGTGCAAAAATCCTAAGTCTGTCATTTAAAATTTCTTCTTAAGGTTGGTTTTCACATGGTTTAGAAGTTTTGAGTCGCTACCAGTAAGGATAAGGTCATCAACATAAAATACAAGGATTATGATATGGCTTCCTACTTTCTTGGTATAGACATTAGGATCAGAATGGCATCTAGAGAATCCTGTGTTAATAAGAAAGTTGTCCATTTTGGCATACCAATATCAGGGAGCTTTCTTAAGACCATAAAGAGATTTATTAAGGTGACAAACAAGGCTAGATTCATTCTGGACATAGGCAATAGGTTGTTCCATGTATATTTATTCTTGAAAATATCCATGCAAGAAGGCAGATTTAACATCCATCTGATGCACCTCCCATTTATGTGAGGAAGCAAGGGAAAGAACAAGGAAGATGGAATTCATTTTGGCTATAGGGGAAAATGTGTCATTATTGTCAATTCATTCAACATAGGAAAATGCTTTGGAAACTAGTCGAGCCTTGTGTCTTTGAACACTTCCATCCGATGCATACCTAGTTTTGTAGACCCATTTACATATGACAAGTTTTCTTCCTTTTGGAAAAGGTACAAGATACCAAGTATCGTTTTCCATTAAAGAACAATACTCTTCATTCATTGGTGTATCCCAATATGGATGACCTGAAGCTTCTGCAAATGTCTCTAGATCATGAGTCTCTGAAACCTGATCCAAAAGAGAAGAGGCTCGTTGGAACTGTGAATATGTCTGATGTTGATATGAAGGATCACCGATGAGATCACCGGTTGCTTCTTGTGTTTAATGGACCCATATAGGAAGTGGTGGAGTTGGTGCTGGTTCATTTTCAAAGGACTCATCTGGAGGAAGGTGAGCAAGCAGAGGTGGATTTCCATCCTCACTATCATCATTTGAAGAAGAAACCAGAATAGAAACATAAGAAGGCACAAATTCCAAAGATGGCTCACAGGCTGAAGAAGGTTTTAACATCTCTTCTAATAATAATTTTGTTACAATGTGGTTGAAGAAGTATATAACCTATATTCAGAATAACCAACAAATATACACTTATCACTTTTAGGTTTCAATTCTTTCCTTTTCTCATCAAGAATGTGAGCCCATTCTATACTTCCAAATACACAGAAGTGACTTACATCTGGTTTAATTTTAGTCCAACTTCTTCCGGTGTTATATTTTTAAGAGTCTTTGTGGGAGTGTGATTTACTATGTAATTTTCACAGTTGATGGCTTCCACCCAACACTTTAGACTTAATCCCTTTGATTGGATCATATAATTAGCCATTTCTTTTAATGTACAGTTATTTCTCTCAACAACACCATTTTGTTGTGGTGTACATGGAACAGTCTGTTGCATTTGGATTCCCTATGTAGTGAAGTAACTTGTAAAATTATTGTTAACATATTCGCCTCCATTATTTGTTCTTAACCTTTGAATTTGATGTCCATATTTCTTTTCTACAAGGGCCTTGTAGGCCAAAAACTTGTCAAAAACTTCGCTCTTAATTTTTAAGAAGTAGACCCAAGTATGTCTGGAAAAGTCATCAATGCAATTTAAGAAATACTTACACCCAACAAAAGAAGCAGAAGAAATTGGACCACACAAGTCACTATGAACAAGATGCAATGGGCCCAAGGCATGCCAAGAGGCACGCTTGTCAAAATTGTCCCGATGATTTTTGTCGAGAACACAACTGGCACAAACACCATCTCTGCATGAAACAAGAGGAACACCAATCATCATTTGTTGATTACATAGTTGTTACAATGAGAAATAGTTTAGATGACCAAACCGCTCATGCCAAAGTTTTCTCAATTCATCGCTATGAACAACAAAAACTGATAGAAAAGATGATGACCCAAAGTTGTCAAACTTTTACAACCTAGTAATATCATCATCAATTCGAGTTGCAAGAACATGCTTATGATCTTTTAGATCCTTAATTACAACTTGGTGAGGTGAAAACTCTACAATTTTAGATTCACCTAAATGAGTGATTTGATATACTGATAGAAGGTTACAAGAAATACTTGGAACACATAATACATCATTGAAATAACCATTATCTGCTTGAATTGTTCCAGATCCTACAACACTAAGAGATCTATCATCACCAACAAATATTTTATTGGTGTTACATTCATTTAGAGCAGAAAATATGTCATTATCCTTAGCCATATGATAAGATGCTCCAGAATCAATAAGTCACTCATCAAAAGAAGAAGTATAAGTTGCATTGAAGGAGAAACCAAAAGTAGAAAGTGCATGTCCATGAGAAGAAGAAGAAGTAGTAGAATCAATATTGATGTTGTGCTTCTTCATAGTTGCTTCTAAAGCTACCTTCTTCTTGAAACATTTGGACTCATCATGACCATCTTTATCACAAAAGTTGCAATGTTTGTTAGTCTTCTTATTTTTAGATTTTTCTCCTTTGTCACCATTAGGAGTTGAAGTTGTTTGAGCAGGTTTGGGACCCTTATGTTGCTTTTTTTTTGTGGCGAGGATGTTGTTTCTTGGGATTCTTTGGTTTATATTTTTGATGGGCGACTAAGGCATTGTTGGAGGTACCTGTAGTGTTGATTAATCCAATTTGTACAAGTTTATCTTGCTCTCTAATGAAATCATCACAAAAGGACTCGAGATTTAGTTTTTGATAAGATTTCCCTAGATCCTCTCTCATAGCATAAAAGGTATATACAAACAAAGAATATGCACTACCTATCTTAGAAAGAATAATATAGATGCAACACTCTTCCTCCAACTTTATATCACATTCTTCACACAAAATTTTGATTGTTTTAAACTTAGATAGATAGTCTTCTATGTAAGAAAAATCAGTTGGACTTAAAGTCAGTATTTGATTTTCTAATTGATGTGCTCGAATAATATTGTGTTTACCAAACACAGATTCAAGATTTTCCCAAGCTTCATCGGGGTCATCAATTTATTTAAGGTGGAACCTTAAATCAGGAGAGATGGAAATTATGCCCAGTCGATGTGTTTCATCACTCCTATTAGCCTATTTCACTCTCTTATCAGCATCAATGGGTTCTTTTTCCTTTCCCAAGGTAACTCGATACAAGTCTTTACTTCTTAATAAATCCTCCATATGGGATTTCCATTGGAAGTAGTTGGTGCTGGTAAGAAAAATATTACTGGAAGAAGGAATATTAAATATGTAGATAATATGGATTTAAAAACTAAAATTGATGATCTGGATGGAAATATCTCGAAAAGTTAGGGGTTTTAAAAAAAATTGCACTGAAAACGGACTTCAGATGTGAAAGTTATGCCATTTTAAAAACAACATAAATGGTAACCAAAGAACCACGTGGTGGTGATACCCCTCCAAATACCCTCACTTTTACAAATAAGTAGCTTGATGAAATGACCCACTTTTATAAAAAGAAGTGGGGATCACTTTTACAATGAAGTTACTTTATAAAAGAAAGTTGCATGCAAAATAAATAACTCTAAAATAAAATATTAAAGCTACTTATAGTGATTCACTTTTATACTTGAAGTGAAATATATTTTACAATGGAGCATGAAATTTTTCAAAGAGTACCAAAAAGAGAAACTTGAACTCAAGACCTCTTACTTAATAAGGTAACTTTTAACCAAGTGGGCTAGCAAAACATATTGTAATGTCTAGCAGGAGGATTGAGGTTGTTGTTGTTGTTGGAGAGCATGCTCATTAAAAAACTATTTTCACAAAAAAAACTCTTTTCATATAAGAAAAAATTTCACTTCTCGATGACAACAAGGGTTAGATATCGATTAGCTTACCCAGAAAATGCACATTTTCCTATCCTTTTCTAATTTTTTTGGATCGCGCAGGGTGCGGGGAAAAGAGCATACACAGATCTAAAAGAGTATCAACCCGGAAAAAACAATATAAAACCGAAATAATACTCTACAAAACTTTAAAAAGGGCGTATTCAGGTTATATACCTCTGAATCTGACTAAAATGGTTGTATCTTGGGCAAATGGAAGCCTTTTCAAGTGAAATGAAAAATGTTCTGAACTGAAACGAGCGCTCCAGACACAATGGAACAGTCCTATCATCCCAAAAATGTATGAAAATGGCATAAAACTGAGATGAGGCAAATCGACTTCACGATCTCGATCTACAATAGGAGCGGGTCTTTAAACATGGTTTGAATCCATGTTCAACAACACAGGCATTCCAACAGAGGAAGAACACCTTCAGTAACCACTCATACAACTAGATCAAGGATCAACACACCGATGTTTGACGTGGTAAAACCCCTACGGGGAAACAACCCCAGCCAACACGGCCACTTGGAGCAGTTTATTAATGCAAAAGAAAAATATTACAGTGAGATTTTACAAGAGAGTTTCTCACAATCGGTCATCGAAAAATGACCCTCCATGCTCTTTAAATAGAGATCATGGGCCAATCGAGTGTTTAGCCACAGATCAATGGTCGTTAATATCAAGAAGAATATAAACTGTCGAATCACTCTATGTTGGGAACATATCATGACCGTCAGATTTTGTAACTACAAATGCATACTAATGCATAATAAAGAAGCACACTTTTACCTAACAACACATTATACCAAATAGATCTTAATTAACTCCTAAGTGTTTAAGTATCCTAACATACAATCTATAAGGAAAGGATTCTATGTAGTGGGATCAGCTGAAGTAAGTCAAGCACATCAATGAAAAAATAATTTCCTGGAATCATTTCAGGTTATATTTCTAGTAGAAGTATCTTTATGAGCATTACTATGAAAATAAGATGCAATAGTTCTTTGAGATGAAGTTGGGAAATACAACCATAGAGGAATATGAGAGGAATTGTGTAGTTGCTCAAGTATGTTGGATTTATTAAAGAGGAGAAAGTGAATATAAAAAGGTTCTTAAGTGGATTTTCATCATTTTTAAGATCCAATTTGATGAACCCAATACTCTAGAAGAGACCATTAACAAAGACAAATACCTACATGAGTAGAATGAAGGCAGAGTAGTCTTCCAAAAATCTTGGAAATATAAGAAGAAGTTAAGATTGGATCAAAGGAAGAGAGGATTCAAACCTCCTTGCTTCAAGAGTATCTCTAATACCTATCAGCAAGGATAGTCATCGCAGAGCGAATCCACAGTGATAAAATCCTTGGGAAAAACAACAATTAATACCTAAATGTTGGGGATAGGAAGGAGACCACTTGTAAAAGGTTTTTCCTTGTAAGGGAGATAGAATAAGGATTATGAAAAACATACATGAGGAAAATACAATAGAATATGTGGGCATAAACTTCCCAATATTATATGCATCCTTGGAAAATCGACTGGCAGACCATCAATCAAACATGATTTAAGTGGAAGGTAACATTGCAAAATATTTTATATCCATTTTAATTGATTCCACAGAAATTCATAGTTGCATTTCCCCTGATTTAGTTGAAATATTTTGTTTGAAGAGAATTAAGCATGAGAAATCATGGTCGGTTCAACTAGCCACTAGGACCAAAAGGAAAATTAATGATATTGTTAAAGGTTGTCCAATACATATGAACGATGTTAGCACCATTGCATATATCAACATCATACCACTTGGATCATACGATGTCATCATTGGAATGGATTTTTTGGATATGCATCTTGCTATTCTAGATTTCCATAACAAGACTTTTATTTTTCTTGGTGAAGAAAGAAAGGAGAGGACAGTGAGAGGAAGTCCAAGACCTATATTTATAAGGGATATTTATTCCTTACAACTAAAGAGGTTCTTTAGGAAAGGATGTCAAGTGTATGAATCTCATGTGGAAGATCCAACCAAGTGAAAAAAGTACAAGTCTTTAGTACTTTTTGGTGTTGCATGAGTCTAAGGATGTATTTGGGTAAATACCAAGTTTATGACCAAAGAAAGATATATGTTTCTCTATTGACTTAATCCTTGGAGTTTCACCAATATCAAATACTCCTCACAAAATGAGAACACCAAAATTAAAGTAGTCGCAAATGAAATTAGAGGAACTACTAAAGAAGGGGTGCATATGCCTAAGTGTCTCACCCTAAGGAGCACCGATACTCTTTGTGAAAAAGAAAGATGGTACCTTGAGGTAGTGTATTGATTTTAGAAAGTTGAATAAATTCATTATGAGGAACAACTATCCTCTAACCAGAATTGATGCCATGTTTTATTTGTTGAGAGGAGAAAATATATTTTCAAACATGGATCTGAGATTAAGCTACCATCAGGTAAGAATAAAATATGAAGACATCAACACGATTGTTTTCAGAACTAGGAGTGGACATTATGAATTTGTAGTGGTTTAATTTGGGATGACAAATGCACCAGCTACCTCCATGTGTCTAATGAATGGTATATTTATAAATTGCCTAGATAAGTTTGTCATTATATTCCTAGATGAAATTCTTATTTAGTCTAAGATAGAGGAAGAGAATGAACAATACTTGAGGTTGGTATTACAAGTGTTAAGGGTGTATTTGTTATATGCCAAGTTAATAAAGTGTTCATGTTATCATAGATAAATCTATTACTTGGGACACATAATTTTAGAGGAAGGAATAGTAGTGGATCCATATAATATTGAAGCTATTAGAGGATGGCCAACATCTAATAATATCACTGAGATAATTTCATGCATGGGGATTTCTAGATACTGCAGGATATTCATGGAGGTATTCTCCAACATTTTGTGAAGAAATTTTCTTGTTTCTAAAAGAATTTCTCATTGGTTTACCCATTCTAAATATTGTTGATCTAGATGAATATTTTGTGGTATGCGTATATGCATGCAAAGAGGGGCTTGGTGGAGTTCTTACTTAGAATGAACATGTTATTTTTTATCAGTCCAAAAAAATTAAAGAGCATGAAAAGAATTATGACACACATGAATTGGAGCTTGATTTTGTAATTCATGCATTGAAAATGTGGAGGCATTACTTAATGGGGAAGACATTTGAGTTGACGATAGACCACACTAGTCTAAAATATTTGTTTTGGCTACAAAATTTAAACGATAGGAAAACAACATGGATAGAATTTTTGAGTGAGTATGAATTTTATATTAAACATATCATAGAAGAGAACAAGGTTGTTGATGCACTCAGTAGGAGGTACATATAATGTGTTATAAAACCATTACCATGTGTAAACCAAATTTAAAATAATATCATTTTAAATATGTTATTTCATATGATCACTACCTACATGTAAAAGAAGAATTACAAAAATAAAATACACAGAATAAATATAAAGAGTATAAGTTGGAAGAAGATGGAATTATCATGCATAAAAATAGAGTGTATGGTATTAATTCTCAGAAATTGAGAAAGTTGGTGGTAAAATAAATTCATAATGCTCCATATGATAGACATCCTGGATATAAAGATACAATTGCAGCAATAAGAAGCCAATATTTTGGGTCGAGAATGAAAAAGGATGTGGCCGATTACATAACCATCTGTATGGAATGCCAAAGAGTAAAGGTTAAACATAGACATATGGGAGGTTTTCTATAGCCATTTCCAATTCCAGAGTGGAAATGAGAAGTGGTAACCACTAAATTTATCACTAAGTTACCAAAAAAAACAAGGCAACATGAATCCAAAATGGTAGTGGTGGATAAATTTACAAAATCTACTCACTTTATTATAGTTCAATTGAGTCATAAGAAACTAATATTGCAGAAATTTATATGAAAGAGATTGTTAGGTTTCATGGACTATTGTTGTAGGGGCTAGTCGAACCCGTCGACTAGACCCACCAGTTGACTAGCCAAGTCGACTACAATAGTTGATTAAGAATTTTTTTCTAACAGATAGTTAGATTCGATCAACCAAACAGTTAGGAAATGTAACCAATTGGTAATTGTACATCACACACACACACATATACATGATTATGTAATGGAAATATAGATACTATTTTGTCTATAATAAAATGCATTGATGGTTCTCCCACTAATTGTGTATATATATATGTGTTTCTCTATGTGATATTGTAGCATGTGTTTCTCTGTGTAAGGATCTATTAATAACCTTCTTGTAGTTTCCCTTAGAATACAACACTGGTCCTGTTTCCAGTAGTTTTGAACTCAAGCATGCACATTGCATAGAAAAAAGGCACATATATTTTAACCTTGGAAGACATACGTGAATTGTGGGAGTGTAAAATTACCAACTATATCAAAAATTGTGCACGAAGAAATTCATTGACGTTGGCAGAAGCTCACACTCAATTCTTCTCGGAGACGCACAAATGATTTCTGGAAGCCATTCTAGAAGCACTCTACGAATATCTTAGCCAAAATAATGCGCAGACTCACTCTCAATGAGCATTCGATGCACAAAATCATAAATGGGGGAGAAAAAAGATTAACGAGTGGTTCAAGAATATCATGTGAGACTATATTGAAGAGCAAGTGATTGAATATAGAGAGTCAGTCAAAACCATCAAGAACAAATTTTATATAGAACTTCACGATGGTTTTATTTTCACTTTCACGTCCTTACTTCACAAGTTCCTCTTAGACAAGGGAGTCAGGGACATTGTTGAATACTGACCCCTTCTGAAAAGTCCTCCGCCGAACTCAAATTGGCAAGAGAAACAAGACGAGTGGAAACACTTTTTGGAATCTAACTGCAAAGACATGAGAGAATCTTGGGAGTACTTATTGAAGAAATGAGTAGAGAGAAAATGATGAAAACCATTGACCGTAGGTAATTTGGGCCAACGTTGAGGGGTTGGATGATTCATGAGATGATACAAGTTGAATTCAAAGTCAAATTCGAAGCAATCCCATGTTAAAAATATCAGAATTCGGGAGGAAATAAACTAAATCAAGTGTGACATCTGCACGTCAAATGCAGACCCATAAAATTGTTGAGCACACACTTATACTGACAGGGGGGCTGAATTAGTATAAGGCTATCTTTTTATTGTTAAAATTCATAAACCATAATGAAGTAATCACATAAATATAACAACCAAAAGACAAAATTCTTAATGTGGAAACCCTTTCGGGAAAAAACCACAAAAACTTCCTTTTATTTGTAGAAAACAACCAACGGTAACAAATGTTTGTACACACCAACCTACAAGAGACACCAATCCCCACTTATTTTTGTAGGAGCTGACCCATATTATACAACGATCCCCTATGTTGTTTGTAGACACCAACCTGCAGTAGATATTGATTCCCTCTGCTATTTGTGTGCACCAATATACAGGAGACACCAATCCCCTTTGATGTTTGTAGGCATTGAACTATAGGAGAAACCAATCCCCTATGTCATTTATAGGCATTGACCTATTGGATACACCAATCCCCACAGTTGTTTGTTTTGTAGGAAATAACCTACTACAAGTTTACAATTTCTTCATATGCATTTCCTTCACTGGTCTTCTTGTTTCTTTTGTCTTCACCAAATATTCTTTATGCTCATTACTTTTTATTTCTGATGCAGACCCCCTCTCTCTCCTCTAGGTTTCTTGACCTCCTGGTCTAGGATCGTTCAATTATTTGAGCCAAGTTAGCTCCTCGGGACCCTTATAGCCCCCAAGTTGATTTAACATAGGCCCCTTCATCACCTTAGGCGCAATTCATATGTAACACAGGGGCCCTTTTTCTAACGCTCCTGGAAATTTTGAATTGGCGGGCTCTAGCTCCTTCATCTAGGCCCCTTTCCTCATATGTCCTTGGGCTGTGACCCAGGGCTAAACCCTAAGGTGCTTCTGAAATTTGGGATTCAATCGTTTTGACTATAGATGAATCCTTTTTACCTGAACCCCAAACCGACGAACTTACTCGGTTGGGATCTACGACTCACGTTCCTCCAACAGCCAAGGGCTGTGATCCCCTTTGGAACTTCATCTTTGGGAGTTCCAAACATTCCAACGCCTTTTTTTTTTAATTATTTTGTCCCTGAAGCTATGGATCGAGCACCACGTGCTTGTCCCAATCAATGATTGATATTGTCCTTTGATTCCACTTCGGACAACCTACAGTCAACGCTCCTCCGTGCTTGTTATCATGAAGTGTTAGTTCTTTGGTGTGGATCTCCGCGCTCCATGTGTCCCTCTATTCATCAATGGCTCTTGTTGATTTCTTCCTTTGAGACTTGCAACCTTCAGTATTTCATTATCATGTTTCTCCTGAAGTGTCCTATCACTGAATTGATGGATCTGATGCCATGTCTTCCAACAATCAACGACTCTCAATGCTTCAGGCTTCGGGAGTTTGACTTCACCAACTCCTCTTTCCTCCAAAGGGATATTCCTATGAAGTCTATGGATCTCTGCCACATGTCCTCCCTGGATCCAACGGTCTATATTAACTTTGGTCTTCGGCCTTCAGGATTTTTCACTCCTCCTACCTTTTTTCCTCCTGAATAGTGAACCAACAAAGTGTTGATCGAATGCCACATGTCGTGTTCCAATGGAAGGCTAGGATTTCTTCGGCTCCCGGCTCTTCAGGAATTCTCCACCCAAAATTACCTTTGTCCTTTTAGAGTTTTATTCCTTTGGATATCTAGATATTTTTCCATGCATCCCCTGGTTATCAATGACCATGATCTATTTCAGACTTCGGGCTTCGATGATTTTCAAAGCACAACACCTCATATCGTTCGGGGTGGATCCCCTCTAAAGTTCACCATCTTCCACCACGTGTCCCTCCGAATAATGGACGGTTCCGATATACTTTTGTACCTCAGCCATCCCACTCTCTTATGCAATTTAAAAGGGGTTAGAGCTCGTGCTACTCACCTGGATCATACAGTTTTCAATCCATAGGCCCAGATCCGACGGATGGGATCTGTTCTCCTCCTTTGTGCGCTTCTTTCTGTTTGATGCAGATATAATGGTCCATATCTCTTCCCACATATGATATGAAGTATTTCACATCTCATCCCTCCTGAGCTTCTTCTTTCTCCTGAATTGGAAGAATTTGCAAGTATCCAAAGGTTGTGGCATTTGATCCTCCTGTTGCGAGCCTGAATGCTTGGGTCTCGACTTGCTTTTCCTCCTGAGATTTTGATCTTGAATCATCTCACTCCTGCAACTACTTGCGCCGACTCTCCTGATCTTTTCTCTGGCTCGGACACTGAAGGGTCTCGGCCTTTCATTCTTCTCTGCTGAGATTTTTTGCGCAAAGGCACTATCCCCCCTGAGATTTTGAATTGAATCAAATATTTAAGGGTCTCAACCCTTGTTTTCTCCTTCAAAGTAAGTCTTGTGCCCTCCTGAAACATTTTTCCAAATACACACTTGCATAGCTTCTCCTCCAGAGTGTTCAACAACTCTATTTCTCCTCAACTTCCTCCAACACTTCAAAATGTGTTGATTATGTGAACTCCTTGCACCTTCTCAAAGAACTCCTTGATGAGCATTTCCTTCAGAGTGTTCAACAACTCTAAAGTATCTATCCTACCTATCTACCAAAGTGTCCAGTAACTCTGTGGGTGTCTCCCTCTGAAACTTCTCTCTTTGAACTCAAAACAGATTTATCTTGTGCACACTTGCACCTGCTCAATGCCCTCCTGGCCTAGATTCACAGAGTATCTGGCAACTCTGTCTCTCTCTGTGCCTCCTCTACACAATCTCTCCTCCAAGGTGTTCAGTAACCTTGAGGCTCTTCTTGAGTTATGATTTCTCTGGTGTGTCATCCTGGCATGTTATTCTCTTACTCAAAAGAGTTCATATGCACACTCCTTGCGCTGGCTACAACACTCCTTGCAAAGCCTAAAGAACCCAGAACAAATAAACAACTCTCAAACATACAATGAATTATATATTAACCCTGCAGATGGAACCTATTCATACATATACAACATATGCATACATAACACACATATAACATTCAAATGCATTCATAAAACACATAAACACCCATAAAACTAATAGGCAGGAAAAACTGCTCTTTCCATTAATCTGAATGCATAATTACAATGTGTGTAGGCTAGACTGCAACAGAGTCTCATCTCTTCTCTCCCTATATTACAATGATTTACAATCAACTTTCAGCAGCCTCTTCTAGGCATACGTTACAACGCTTTATACAAGAGGGGATCATTGAGATTTCCCTCCAAGCTATACTAGTGGTGTCTAATCACCATCAAAACTCCTATCTCCTGAGGCTTATTACATTGAATAAAAATCTAGTCTGAATCATATCTAGATCATACTACAACTAGCCATTAAAGGTGACTCTAAATACTTCATATACAAAGGTATCAACTCGGCTCTTCTAGCCTTACAACATTTAATTGCATTTAATTACATTGAATTTTAAAATTTAAGGGAAAAATGAGAGGGTTGGTGCCTCTCCCCTTCTTGAATGAACTTTGATGTGCTTAAATGTTGGTGCTTTGTTGAGGTGGAAAGATGTTCCTAGATCATACTCCATTGCTGGGAAAATCATGAGCTCCTTCTCATGAGATCCTCTACTTCACTGTTGAAATCCTCCTGAATCCCAAACTTCTCTTTGGAGATGTCCACCTTCTCCCCTATTTTGGTGTTGTTGCTTCTCTACTACTGCTATTGTAGGTTATCCTCTATTCATCTTCCTCCTACTAACAAATTATTTTTTTGACTTCAACATCAACCTGCTTATCTCCTCAATCACTCCTTCCAGCTGACCTTTTGGTTGGCTTCTTGGAATTCTTCCTTCCTACTCTAAGGGAAGATCATTCTGATCTACCATGTTGTTTTCATCTCCTATGGAACTTACTTGCCACTCTGTTGTAGATTCCAGTTATGCAGGCTACTTACTGAGTTATTTCTCATCTTCCTCCTCTGACAGATTGTCTTCTACTAGTTCCTCTTGTGTTGGTTCCACTCCAGCTTCCTCCAACTACTCCTCATGTTGGTATTCTGCTCTATCTGGCATGACTGTCTCCCAGTAGCCATCTTCTGGTTCTGCATTGTTCAGCCAATCCTCTAACATCTCCAACTCTTGCTCCAACTGAGTGATAATCTTAATTATATTCTCATCTTCTTTTGCTGGGGAATACATCAGTGTTTTATCCTTCTCCTCCTCCTCTATGATAGTCACAGTTCATTGTCGTTTCTCTTCTACTGCACCTGAAATTTGTGCACTAGCCTCTACTGGGCTAATTGGTAGGAATATTTGAATTCCCCCAATGATCATAATGCTCCTTCGATCCTCCTCCATAAGAACTCATTGTTGATATGAACTCTTCTCTGAGCTCATGAGACTTTCAAAATGTATCTCTTCATCTCCCTTGCCCACCTGGAAATATGATATTTCACTTATGCCTTCCTGGTATTCTAAGAGATCAAATGATCTCACTACATTGCCCACCTAGAAATCTAAATTTTCATCACTTCCCTCTTGTAAGTTCACGATATCCTCCATTGATCTCATCTCATTTCCCACCTGGCAATATGATCGCTCACTACTACCCACCTGGCAGTCTACGAGATCTCTAATTGATCTCCTCTCCTCATCACTGAGGTTTTCTCCAACTTCTGGCTCATAGACGCAAACCATCTTCTATGTTTCACTAAGGGTTTCAACTTCCCTCAGCCACCTCCTCAACACTTGTTTTTGCCTCCTGGAAAACAACTTCTGGACTGACCATTTTACTCTTTTCTTCATGGTCCATTCATACCTCCAAGGTACCTGTGATTCTTGCTGCATCTTCAACATTATCCTCTCGAGATCTTCTCTTATTTCTTTGATCTATTTTTCCATATATGATTTTATTTTATGTTGGTGGTCCTTTCCTGGACCATGCCTATGGCCTTTAGTATCCATTCTCTCAATTTTCCTTTGCCTATGTTATGCAAGAAAAATTAGGCTCTGATACCACTTGATGGTATCAGACAGAACCTTTTCCTAGGCTCTGATACCACTTGATGTAGACCCCCTCTCTCTCCTCAAGGATGCTCGACCTCTTGGTCTAGTATAGTTCAAGTATATGAGTCAAATTATCTTCTTGGGACCCTACTAGCCCCAAATTTGATTTAACACATGCCCCTTTAACACATGCCCCTTTATCACATATGTAACCCATGGGCCCTTTTCCTAGCGCTCTTGGAAATTTCAAATTGGCTAGCACTAGCTTCTTCCGCTACGCCACTCTTCTCATATGTCCTTGGGTTGTGAACTAGGGATAAACCCTAAGGCACTTTGGAATTTTGGGCTTCGACCATTTTGACTACAGCTGAAGCCTTTTTACCTGAACCCCAAATCGATGAACTCCTTGCACCTTCTCAAAGCACTCCTTGTTGAGCCTTTCCTTCAGAATGTTCAACAACTCTGAAGTATCTCTCCTTCATGTCTACCAGATTGTTAAATAACTCTGTGGGTGTCTCCTTCTGAAACTTCTCTCTTTGAACTCAAAATAGATTTCTCTTGTGCACACTTGCACCTGCTCAATGCCCTCCCGGTAGAGCTTCACAGAGTATCCGACAACTCTGTCTCTTTCTGTTCCTCCTCTGCACAATCTCTCCTCCAAGGTGTTTAGTAACCTTGAGGCTCCTCTTCAGTTGTTATTTTTGTGGTGTACCCTCCTGGAACATTCTTATCTACTTCGAAAGAGTTCATATGCACACTCCTTGCGTTGGCTATAGAGTTTCCAATACCCTGTTGTGCACTCCTTGCACACCCTAAAGAACCCAGAAAACCTCAAGAAATCTCAAATAGATAGTGAATTCTATCTTAACCCTGCAAATGGAACCTATTCATACATCTACCACATATGCATACATAACACATAGATAAAATTCAAATGCATTCATAAAACACATAAACACCCAGAAAACTCATAAGCAGGAAAAACTGCTCTTTCCATTAATCTGAGCGCATAATTACAATGTGTGTAGGTTGGACTGCAACAGAGTCTCAACTCTTCTCTCCTTGAATTATAATGATTTACAATCAACTTTCAACAGCCTCTTCTAGGCATACGTTGCAATTCTTTATACAAGAGGGGCTCATTGAGCTTTCCCTCCAAGCAACACTAGTGGTGTCTAATCACCATCAAAATTCCTATCTCCTAAGGATTATTACATAGAATGAAAAATCTAGTGTGAATCATATCTAGATCAGACTACAACTAGCCATTAAAGGAGACTCTAAAAACTACCTGTACAAAGGCATCAACTCGGCTCTTCCATCCTTACATCATTTAATTGCATTTAATTACATTGAATTTTAAAATTTAAGGGAAAAATGAGAGGGATGGCACCTCTCCCCTTATTGAATGCGCTTTGATGTGCTGGAATGTTGGCACTTTGTTGAGGTGGAAAGATGCTCCTGCATCACTTTAACCATATCTTCTTGGTGCTCACTACTTCTATTTTATCTCTTCCTTCACGAGATCTTCTTGATTCTTATCCTACTTCTTTCTTAGATCTTTCTTTGCAATTTTTTCTTGCTAGAACACCAGATCTGATCTTCACCAATATTTAATTGTCGCTCCTTGAATGGTATTCAATCGTCACTCCTCAAATTATATGCATAAGAATAGTATATTTTCACCACCACACCCTTTATTTCTCACAATCCTCTTTGTCTTTTATACATTACCATAAGTTTTACATGAAAAGTAATGTTCATTTGAAAATCCACGACTTTTATTAAATAATTATTAATTTCCTCCCTTTTTATTTTGAATTCACTTTTAACATACCATGAGTAAAATACCACCATGGTTTATAAATCCATGTGAAAATACCATGTGCACTTTCACTTTTACCGTTTTTAATCCATTTTCATGTTTACTCCACTTTTACGTAAACTCCACTTTCACTTTTACCTTCTGTTTTAATCCACTTTCATGTTTACTCCACTTTTACGTAAACTCGACTTCCACTTAAATTTTCCACTTTTGTATTTATTAAAGGCACGTTTATATTTGAATACTTACTTACCTTTGACATCAATGACATTAATTTATTCAACAATCTTCCCCTTTGTCATTCATGGCAACCCTCTACTAAAAAACAAAGCATCTTCTAGAAATAGAAAAAAATCTCCCTTGTCTACAACTCTCCCTATATGTAATTATCCTCCCCATGTATTTAACTCTCCCATGTATTCCATTCTACACCTTTGACATCAATGGAAAAGTTATGCTTATTTACTGACGATATGAGAGGGATATCACTCCCAGATTCTGTCTGATAAATTCAAATGTTTCTCTGGGAAGGGGTTTGGTAAAAATATTCACAACTTGTTCCTTGGTGGCAATGTATTCTAGCATGAAACTTAGTTCAGATACTTGTTCTCTTAGGAAGTGGTAATTTATGGGAATATGCTTCATCTTTGAGTGAATAATTCCTTTTTTTGTACTGCTTGTTGGCCCTTGACCAAGTTTTGAGGAAACCTTGGTCGATTTAGGACCTATTTTGGACTTCGACAGGTTGGTCAAAGATGGAGCGCCCAGGTGGAGTTGAGATCATGGATCTCACTCATTTTGAGGGATTTTTAAATGGTTTTTGTAATAGGTTATGGGATGTCGGCCCATGGGTTTACCCATGTTTAGTCATTTTTGTAAGGAATTGTAAAAGTATAAATAGATAAGAATGTATGGTAGAAGTAGCGAAGGGGATGTAAGAGTCAATAGAAGTAGCTAAGTGCAAGTAGCTTGAGTTGCTTTGTGCAACAGAATGTGTATGTAAGGCTCTGTGCTTGATATAGAAGTTGGATTTGTGCCCAGAACCAGTTTTGGAAGGAGGATCTGGTGCTCAGTGCATAGATCTCCTATCCTATGCGAAGCTTGGCTCTGTGGCTTAGTGAACAAGAGAAGATGAATCTAAGATTTAGAAGAATAATAAATAAGATGAAGCAGTTGGTGGATGTAGCCCCACATTGGGGTGAACCATGTATATATTATGTCTTTGGTGTTGTTGACGGGTGAAACAGTCCATCCGTCAGCTGGGAGAGTGGAACCGGTCCGGGGTTGTCTAAATAACCCAAGCCGTTTGGTATGGACCACCCTGACGAGTTTAACGACTCCGTTGGCCGCTCTGAGGTCTCGTAAGGAAACCAAAGAGAAAAATTGATCTGAGCTAAGAGATCTAAACTAAGGAAACTAGAAACTAATAAAAACAAATAAACTAACTAAATAAAAGAAATCAAACTAAAATAGAGGAAACTAGAAACTAATAAAACAAATAAAGGAACTAATATACTAAACTATAAACTACGCTAACTATTCTATCTACAAACTACTAACTATTCTTATAATAACTCAAATCAACTGCCTAATTATCAAGTTAATTACAGTTTATTCACAAATATACATTACATACAATTTACAGATTTGAATAAACCTGTGAAACTAATTTGCTTGCTGCCCGAAGACAACGAAGGTAACTCTTTTTGGTTTTATGATTTATGAATAAGAAAGTAAATTAACTGAAATTAAAACAAATCAAAATTATATCTATATTAACTACTTAATACAAGCAATAAACTAAATACTATTTGACCTGAAAACGCTCCAAGTT
>ML811141.1:49937-72564 GCA_009831015.1 Picea engelmannii | reverse complement strand
AGTTAAAGTGAATGGATATAGTTTGAAAGAACCTTTTGCAGTGAAGTGATAAACCAATGATCAAACGTCTTTCAGCAAATCAATAAAAAATGACGACAGTCCAAACAACGAGAGAGGTGTTTTCACACTTTCAGTTGTGAAAAATCAAATCGAAATCAAATTTGCAATTGTCGCAAAAAGGAAACAAATGTCTTGAAGCATAGTGCGACGAAGATTTGTCGTTTAGAAGACAAGAGGTGTAGGCAGCGTTTTTATAGTAATAAAAAAAAATGAGTTGGTTGCCAACAGGTGTGCTTTGTGATATGTTGTGGTTGTCATTTATCTTCTCAATGCTTTTGTTATTATGTATAATGGATAGATATTATGTTGTTTAGTGTTTTAATTGTGCTTTATGAATGGATGTTGGATCTAACTCATTGATATGTGTTAAGTGGTTGAAGTACTTAATCTTTACTATTACTACGCCAATCTATCTTAGGGTTTTATTTTGCAATGTTAATGAATTTAAGGAGTTATTGAATATCATCTTGTAGTGCTAATAGAATACTCTACGAAGTGTTGCTATCAAATATTTGTGCTCCAGCTTGGTTACATACACCTGAGTCCTGTAACCCTCCCTGCCTCTACCTCGAGTGAGACTTCTCCTTCTTCATAGGTGTTGCTGAAAGGGCCAGTACCTAGGGTTTTTTTGGTGTGTTGTTGAAGTGTTGAACCCTGGGTCTTCCTCTCTCCCAACAAATGGTTCTATTGTCGGGACCTAAAATTGTGATTGCTAGGAACTGAAGTAAAGAAAAGAGAAGCTATGTGCATACATATATTGCTGAAGTGCACAGTACTCTACTTAACTTGTGAAGATCTTTGCTAAGAAAGAAATCCGATATGAAGAAAAGAGGTAAGATCTTAAAAGAGGTAAAACTTTGTTCTTTGATAAGAGTAAGATAAGTGAAATTTTTTGTTTCGAAAGCATGAATTTAAGTATTTTTAATAGATTATGTCCTAGTCTGAAAGCTAGGGCACAATTGGAAGAAAGAGTTGATCTAAGTAAAGCTAACATAAATGAATAAAGATATGTTATTCCTATGCATAGAAATTATTTTTGGACTAATAAGTGGATGCAGGAACCTAGAAATATTTTTTACAGATTGCAGGACCAACACTGTGATCCTAGTGCATAGTACAGGAGAGGTTGGGGAAAATATAATAGAAAAAGAGGATTAACTTTGCGTTATAACTGCAGAAGACCGAGACATATTGCTAAGGAATTCCCTTGTACAGGTCCTATTTGTCATTTTTCTAAAATCATTGGTCATGAAGTTGAGGATTGTCCAAGGATGATTGCTAAAGTTGAAAGGATGAACATGAGACAAGAAAAATATCAAGAGACTAAGAGCATGTTAGAGAATCAAAAAGAGAAAGAATCAGAGAAATCTTAGACTATGTTATTATAGTTGAAAGAAATGATGAATGATCACAAAGACGTCACCTTACTAGAGGTCCTGAAAGTAAAACAACACATAAGTGCAAGAATAGAAGACTTCAACATAGACTATGTCTTGGATGAAGAAACACAAGCAAATATTATGACAGAAGAAACTTGGGAAATTTTGGAAAAGACTGTTGTGGTACCTTCATTGGGAAGGATAGGCTTGTTTAAAGGAAAGATGGTAACCCTATGTGGAAGAGTTACTAATATACTTATTATTGTTCAGGGAACATCAAATGAAGAGGAATTTGAAGTCATTAAGTTTGTTGAGAACAACGCCCCTTTCCCACTCTTGTTAGGAAATACTTGGATTGACAAGAATCAGATCAGAAGGAAATCAGAGGAAGAAGCCGTAGAAAAGAAAAAGCAATAACTAAGGGATTTCATAGCTAGAAAAATAGACTGACTAATAGAAGAACGAGAAGATAGGTCAAAGCAACAGAGGGAAAGAGAGTTATCTGTTGAATTTGAAAGAACGCAAGAATGTTTGAAGGACCTATCCATGCAAGAAAGAAGAATACCCACCCTAGAATTAATAAGAGAAGGGATACTTACTTCGAACCATTTGAGATCGCATCAGCAGTGCGAAGTCACAACGCTAAGAGAAGATAAGAATACGAATGGAAAGAGGATTCCATAAACAGTTAGAGGAACTCAGATCATAGGAAAGAAGGCAAGGAAGCTCAGTGAAAATAAATCCAAGTTAGAAAATCTACAGGAAGCTAGAGAGAATAGATGGAAGACTTCACAGGAGGTAGGTTTGCAGGACTTGAACCTCGCTGGAACAACAGAACTGCGCAAAATGGGACTTCGCCCTGGTGAATCTATATGAGTGTTGGAGGTGCCCCACCCGTTAGAATGATGCTTCAGAAAGGCTAGAAAATGAATTTATGAGATTTTGGACATTGAGACCACACCATAACAGACAGATTCACATTGATGGGAGCATTCTTACCTGTTGGAATAATTTGTTACAAAACTTGCTTATTTAACCCGTCGGACGTTGCGTCAGGACCACTTTTTTCCACCCGTGATTAACTAAGACAAGAAGAGAATTGATTGTGTGTTGAATTGTGTTATCAGAAGCTAGACATCGCCATTCGTTTGTCTACCTCACCTGTCCATTCGCCTACCTCGACCCGACTATTTAAAAGTGAGAATGTCGGGAGAACGCACTGAGTTAGCGAAGTTCATCGAGGAGGTTCTTACCAAGTTTATGGATGATAGAGCTATGTCTGAGGTTGTCCAGGCATCGTCAAACAGGGGACTACAAGATTCCACTTCAACTAAACAACGTTCGGGCCGTGCCAACCCCACGAACGAGAAACGAAGTAAGCATCACAGTGATCTGGCTAACGCAAAGCAGATCCTGTCGATCTTACCAGACTATATTCCACCATTGGCTGGCATGGTTA
This sequence comes from Picea engelmannii, assembly GCA_009831015.1. Taxonomy (NCBI): domain Eukaryota; kingdom Viridiplantae; phylum Streptophyta; class Pinopsida; order Pinales; family Pinaceae; genus Picea; species Picea engelmannii. Next base: position 69,666 of record ML811141.1, on the reverse strand, counting down.
ACCAAAAAACAATTCCACAATACTATGAGTACACCCTGATCACCACGTACATTCTGAAGGGAATATGCATAGTTGGGAGCCAGTTGGGACAAATCTCGTTACTAAAGAACAATGAATTCAACCTTGGAGATAGGAATAACTATGCTATGATCGCACCCCATAGATACCTGACGAAGAAAACTGGGAATAAGCCTTGCATTATCTACCAACCATGGATTAAGGAGCTGGCACAATCCTCTGTGCTCAACGTGATGAAAATTCCCCATTTTGGCCGACACCAGGAGGTTAACGCTTGCATTAAAATCCTCTTGTCGTGCTACCATGGTGGATACCTATGGCTCAATCGAAGGATTACTATGGATCTGGCGTTGATCCACTTGATTACAAGATTAAGCATGAAAGGACCTAACCCTCATATATTTTACCCAGGGAAGGCCTCAGACCACTCCCTGGCACAGCGCATCAAGGAAGCATATGGAAAAGTTGAAAAAGGAAAGCGAGGATACAAGGTAGCCTCTATCCAGGATGGCGCAGTGCACCTCGCTTTCCAACTAATAGCTGGCAAGCTTGTAAGAAAGAATTTCCCCACATAGGTCACCGGGTTCATGGTGGACCTCATAGGAAAATGTGTGGATGGCATGCAAATGAATTGGGCGAGTTACCTCATCAATGAATTGGAAAAAGACCATCACAAAGCTCAGTATCAAGGATACAAGTTCCAATTCATCTGGCTTCTCATGTTGATCACATTTTTTGCTTGGAAAATGCCTGAAGGAGCGACCTTCCTAGAGATCAAACCATCAGAGTTGTTGACCACTAGGTTTTCTACCTTGTGGTACACCAACGACATGTCGAAGCAATGGAATTCGAATGTTGTGTTCCATGCCTATTATCAGCAATTGAAGGCTTCCATTGAATCATTTCCATGCATGACACTACACACTTTGCACCAGTACAGAACACTAGCTAATTTTTGTGCAAATCGGCATTTTATCTATATCAATGTGTGCAGAGATGAGAGCAAGGAAGATTTACAGTCATATTACAAATTGACATATGAGAAAATGGAGCAGATCACCAAGTAATGGCCGGAGGAATTCCTTGTACTAGTCGATGATGAAGAACTCTCCGACACTGACATCATAGGAAGACCCTTGGTCACCCGAGTCGAGTATATTGGACAGTCCAACAGGACAAAGAAGAAGAAGAAGGAGGAAGACGTCTAGAACATAGAGACCGATGAGGAGGACAGTGCCTCTGAAGAAAATGGATCTAGCTCACCTGCAGGAGGAGGAGGAGGAGAAGACCAAGCAAATGGATAGGGAGGAGGGGATGAAGGTGAAAATCAAGGAGAAGGAAAAGCTACACTACCGAATGATCCCCCTATTGAAACAACATAGAAGAGGAATATATCACCATAGAAACCCTCAGCAAGAAAGAAGACACACACTAGAAAGCCCCAATTAGAGGCCACAATCACAGAGGACGAAATCATCTTGGTTTGCAGAGCCATGGAGGATGGTTTCGAGGATATCTTGCATAGATATGGAGTGAAGCAGGAGGAGCTTTATGGAAAGGTCAAGAAGGAATTGAAGGAAATACAACAAGCTATTCAATTGATCCACGTAGTACCTACTGTTCCCTCCTTGCCAAAGAATATAGAATTGGGGGATGAACCAACCCATTTAATAATACTAGTAGATGCAACAGAGGCTCGACTTCAAAATATCCAAGAAGAAAAGGAGAATGCTACAAAATCCTTGAAGAAAGAGAAAGAGGAAGTTTTAGAACAATTACGCGTAGCGCGATACTGTGTAACCGCCTATGAAAATGAAAAAGATGAGTTTCGGGCGATGGTCCAATAGGAAAAAGTATAGCTACAGAAAAAAAAGGAGAATTTTCTTGCAAAATGGGCCACATCTAAGGAAGCTGTGAGTAAAGCATATCACTCTATGTCGGTTTTGGCACAGGAGGAACATGAGTCGATCGAGGCTCAAGTGGCGAAGATCGCTGAGACAATCCAACAACTTCAACTGAGGATAACAGACTTGGAGGCCTAAGCAGTGTCGAGCACCCTGCAAGAAGTGTGCGACCAGAGAAAGGAATACTAAGAAAGCAGTAATAAGGATCATGGCCCTCGCCTCAGAGTGAAAATAGTTGAGCAATAGAAGTGCACAGACTTATGAATGCCTTGCAGAATATCCAGAGCTAAGGAAGTTGGAAGCGCAGTTACAGGAGGTGCAACAACATGCATCCTCCTTGCAGACATAGATGAATTTACTCACTCCAGTTGAGAGAATGAAAATATCACAAGAGGAGCGCGCAGTCCAACAACAAGTTACTTCCATCCAGGGCAGAGTAATGGAATTCGCACAAAAACTACAACCTATGCAAGATGAATCCTACAAGGTGTTTGAAGAAATTGAAGGACAAGGCTCGCAACTGGACCAGGTGGTTGCATTAGTCGAATAGTTCCTAGAAGGGCATGTTACAGCGTAGAAAATCCAGGATCTCGCTAAGAAGGAGGCTCAAGCGAAGCAACAAGTCAAGGTAGTTCTAGCAAATCTCGATGCCTTCGAAGCAAGATTGCCTAGACCTGAGTGACTCGGGACGCGTCACAGGTGAGTGTTGGGGGCATGTTGGCCCTCGAACAAGTTTTGAGGAAAACTTGGTCGATTTACGACCTCTTTTGGACTTCGACAAGGCTGGTCAAAGATAGAGTGCTCAGACGGAGCTGAGATCACGGATCTCACTCATGTTGCGGGATTTGTAAGGGGTTTTTGTAATAGGTTATGGGATGTTGGCCCATGGTTTACCCATGTTTAGGACTTTTTGTAAGGAATTGTAAAAGTATAAATAGATAAGAATGTATGCTAGAAGCAGAGAAGGGGATGTAAGAGTCAATAGAATTAGCTAAGTGAAAGTAGATTGAGTTTCTTTGTGCAACAAAATGTGTATGTAAGGCTATGTTCTTGATAGATAAGTTGGCTTTGTGCCTAGAACCAATTTTGGAAGGAGGATCTAGTGCTCAGTGCACAAATATCCTTTCCTATGCAAAACTTGGATCTGTGGCTTAGTGCACAGGAGTGGATGAATGTAATATTCATAAGAATAATAAAGAAGATGAAGTAGTTGGTGGATGTAACCCCACACTGGGGTGAACCATGTATATCTTGTGTCTTTGGTGTTCTTTGTGCTATGTTGTGGTTGTCATTTATCTACTTAGTTCTTTTGTTATTATGTATAATGGATAGATCTGATGTTTCTTAGTGCTTTACTTGTGCTTTATGAATGAATGTTGGATCTAACTCATTGTTATGTGTTAAGTGGTTGAAGTACTTAATCTTTATTGTTACTGTGCTGATCTATCTTAGTGTTTTGTTCTGTAGTGTTAATGAAGCTAATGAGTTAATTAATATCATATTGTAGTGCTAATAGAATACTATGTGAAGTGTTGCTATCACAGATCTATGTCCTAGCTTGGTTACAGAAAACTGAGTCCTGTAACATCCCCTGCCTCTACCTCGAGTGAGACTTCGCCTGCTTCGCAGGTGTTGCCGAAAGGGTCGGTAGTTAGGGTTTCTTTGGTGCATTGTTGAAGTGTTGAACCCTGGGTCTACCCCTGTGCCAACACCGGTCCCCCTTAGACTGTTCTTTCTCTTGTAGTTTTATGAAGTAGCTCCCTGTGAATGTACTACCTTTTCTTGTTGTAATTGTTGAATCTTCTTTGTTTTATCATCATTGTACTAAACTGATCATTTTTCTACTTATTAAAAATGATGCCAGAGACTTGCTAGATGTTTCACTATCACAATACTATTATCTACTCACAATTGATAGGGTTGACTGTCTTCAACATGTCCTCACAATCTACTGTTGTTGTTCAAAAAAAACCCATCTCAACTCATCACCTCTCTATGTGCTTTGAATATTTAAGCTGCTATGTGCCTTCATAGCTTCTAAGGGATCTTCCTTCATCATAAGTATGTTATTGGTTTGTTAGTGCTTGAATTTCATCAAACCACCATCCAATTGTCCTTCAAAAACACTTTCCTGAACATGGTCAATGTTGGTCACAATGTATAGAATATCTATGTGGACTTGTCTTTTATTTACCTCAAACTATGCCAACTCCCAAAGTTCCATACGCCGCTCACAAAAGATTTTCAGGTTTCCTTGGACAAATGTGTAGAGTTGTCATCAAATTTCATTCCTAATAGTCCAAAATCCTTCAAGTTCTAAAGAAGGGATGTTTAGCGTAATGAATGGAAATTATATGCATGCTGCCCCGAATATAACATCCTCCACTTACACCTTTTTTACCATCAACACTGCCTTCCCAATATACATCTAAGTTTCTTTTGATGCATCTTAAAATCGTACAACCAATCCTACTACTTGCATAATGTTTGGCATTAATTCCATCACAAATAGTAGGCTTCTGATTATTGACCTATATAATGTTTGATTTTCTTCCGAAGATTCATCATTTTTTCTCAATCTACAACATGTGACTTGTTGACGGTACAAATCACAACAAGGAATTTGCCCGCAAAGTATTGCTAGAGCCTATTATTTATAAGCTAATGATATATATAATGCTACTAGGTGAGACCCCCTTGTAGAGTGGAATATCAGAGATAATATTGTTATACATTTTATGATGTTGTTTGATGATGCTTACAGGGCTCTACATGGTTGATGATGAAATATTGGTTTTATTTGTGACATAATAGAAGCTGGATAAATGCGTATTATGTGTTGGTTCTGATTTCTCTAAGCTCTAAATTCCATATTGTATGAATGTCTTATGTTCACTGTTATCACATTGCTATTAGCACCATGATTTGTACATGTTGCACCTGCACAAGACACATGTTAGCTGTGATAAGAGATAAAAGAAATATGAGAAAAAGATCCAAGGAAGAAGAGCTATCCTATACTATGATATGCTACATTATATGCAAATGAAATTAAAATGGTTGAAGTCCTAACTATCAATGTTAGTGGATGTTAGTTCTAACTATCAATGTTAGTGGATGTTAGTTCTAACTATCAATGTTAGTGGATGTTAGTGGCTATATGATATATTGATTCATATGAAGGCACATTTGATATGCATTGTGGTATGTTTGGCAATGGTTAATGTGATATAGGGTGGCGTACTTGGAAAGTAATGGATCTTAGTTTCGATGCATAGATTAATTGAATGGATTAATGGATGGCTGGATGGTGTGTACCAAGTAATTGAATGAGTAGAGAATGGAAATGATGTGCATTTACTGCACATCATTCCATACCTCTCCCATTGGTCGTCACCCTAGCTTGGATATTGTTCAATTGTGTTTCATTGTGGTTAAGCTTTGATTTTAAGGCAAGGAAAGAACTGCTCGACCAAGCTCGCGTTTTTAAGGATTTTTGGTCACAGGTATGTCTTTTTCTCCATCCATGAACTCACTTTGGTTATGAAATAGATATTGTCTCGATGATGTATTGGTATGTTCTTTTCTTGAGATTGGAAACTATGTAAACTTGTGATATTTCTTTGGAATGGTTGGTTGTGTGTATTCACTGTAAATGAAAAAACTGGATAGTTGAAGTCACGATTTCATTGATGTTTTTGTGTGGTGGAAGCCATGAAGGATCTATGTTGTCTTATGGGTTTTGGTTGAAGGGTTTCATTTGGTCTAGACTTGTTGGTCGTCTCCACACAGTTCTTGTAATTATACCCTGTCGTATTTGGTGTTATGGGGTTTTGTGTTTGATTTTGAACCACCTTGGGTCACTGCATATCATTTTCACCTAGTTGGGGGCTCGTTTATGTTATTGGTGTTTGTGCCTTTAGTTATGATGGCTATTATTCCAAGAGGTTTGCTTTAGGGTTGGTTTCTATTTCATGGCTCTGCATTTTTACCAGTATTATTCATTTTTTTGGGAAAACCACTAGGGTTATATCCATGCATGTCCTCTTGATTATTACTGGCCGTTAAGGAGCCTCTTCTCCTCTGTTCATAGTCTCTCCTACCTGGTGTGAATGGTCACCCTGTCATACAAGTTAATGGTTATATGGCCTGTGATTCCACCGTTTTGTTTCGAAGGGTTCTCACCTGCTATTAATATGGTCGACTCCAGTATCCTTGTATTTCAATGATCGAACGAACCCTTGACTATTTTCTTATTTTTATTGATAATGAGCCTAATTTTGATTAACTCAATAGTGACACTCTATCAATCATCTAGTTGGATCTTATAGTTGTTGGGTAGTATTTCCAGTGGGGTTGATTATTACCTCACCCCTGTTGATCGGGTTAGTTACAGAGTTGATGGAATAGTGTTGACAGTCATTTTTTATTATTGGTATTTAGTCGCTACATTATGTATTATAACAGTCGAATTGATAGCTCAACATGGTTAATTGGTTGATTCAAGAAATGAAATGGGCACATAGTCGTTTCCTCTTGTGTTGTAACAATTGGATTGTTAACTCAACATTGTTTATGGTTTGATTGGGAGTATGCCTCTTTGCGTTATGTGTTGGGTTTTGTGTTTCCCACAACATGGTATAAGTTGAAATGATGGTTGTTGTTACTGTGTGTTTTAATTGCCAATCGAGATTATTGCAATTTAAAATTGTGATAGTTGTGACTTGGTTGTCTGTTGTGTATGTTTTATGTATATCATGCACCGTATCAGAGATGGGTATGGGTTTTATAACAGTGTGGTTTCATTACAAATTAATTGTTAAATTGATTAGAGGAATGGAATCGGGCACGATTTTAAAAGAACGTGTGTCTGTGTTTGATTTGTGGAGATAATTCATGGATAGTGGTTGATGTTTTGATGTTGAACAAAGTGGAAAAAAATGACTATGTGTTCATTTGAAATTTGTTTTATATATAATAGGATAAATGAGAAGAAAAAAAATTCTTATACAGGTTGTTTTAGAAGGCATGTTATTTTGAGTATGATGACACTGTGTTAAAGATTTAAATGTGAACAGTGAGAAATTTAACACACAGTAATGGTTAAATTATAAACAATGATTGTTTAATTGATCACAGTAATTATTTTGTCAGTGTTGGATCATTTGCATTAAATACATAATAGTTTTATGGATTACTTAATGGATTTTTTGAACAGTATATGTTATTTTCCCCTGCCACTATTTCACATTTTCGCTAATTACAATCCCCTCGCCTTCCCATATCCATTATCCACTCCCTGTTCCTAAAATTTAATTATAGTTAAGAAGAACTTTGTATTGTAACATTTTAAGATCGCAAGAATGGATTACAATGATATGTTCTTTGTTTTACATTACGATTGATTGTTTGTTGTCTATGAGCAGTAACCATGATATTTTCCCCCTCATTTTAACATTTTTCTCTCAATACAATCCCTTGCATATCCTAGAACCTTTTTTTGCCCCTGCTCATTGACAACTATTAAAAAAATTGTATGGATTGGATTGCATGAGTCTGATACGTTGTTGAGCCAAAATTTGTTTCATATTTTAAAAGGAGTTGTCATGTATGGTTGTTAAATCTACTATTTTCTAATCAATTATGCATACAAGAATGATCTTTTTCAATAGAGGTAACTGAGGAAGAGGTAATTGGAATAGGGGCCCTAGAAGGAGAAGATTCTCCATACACTTTGATGTCGACTTGCACGAGTTAGGCCAGTTGTTTCAAGCTAGGTTTTTTTAATTGGATTAGGCAAGGAGTTGTCCAACCTAGGCCTGAAATGCCTCCCTTCCAAGCCCCATAGGTCCCTAGTATCCCCGTGCCCCCTCATGTCTCATTGCAACCTGAATTTCCCAAAAATGACAGATGGCAAGAGATTGTCTAGCTAGCAGTCTCCCAACATCGTGGCTGGCCAAATTTGTCTTTACCTACTCCCTCGCCTATCAATCAAATTTTCCAATCTTCCCCTATCCACCCACTAGTTTAGTCTTCCCATGCAAGTAAAACGTTGAAAATCGTGTCCCACCATGCCCTTGTGTTATAACCCTAAATTGCACCACACATGCTTACCTGGCATCAGGCCAACTCATATCCTTTCTTTGCCAAAACACTGCTGAACAACTCTTTGAAAATCCTCTTGTATAAAGGCCCACGCGCCCTAACCCATTACTGCACGCGTGTACACGTTGGCTGACCCAAAATAGCCCGCGTGGACCGACAAAAGCATCAAAAAAGGAAAATTGTCGACAGAACAAAAATCTATGGGTGAGTTAACTAAAACTCTCAGCCATGCATGGCCAAGGGTTCATCCAAATACCTAGCTCCTTCTAGCCTATAAAATAAGGGGTAAGGGTCCCATTTGGAGAAGGAAAAATATAGCAAAGAAACTCTGCCCATTTACATATTCCCATTGTCCCAACCCTTTAGCCTTTCCTTGTGCCCAAGGAGATTCAATGCAAAGCAGTTGAAGGAAAAAACAAGAGGAGCCCAGGATCAGGTTCAAGGAGAGGTGGACGGTCTTAATTTTTGTAAGTTGACTCATTCTAAGTAATAAAGAGAATACTTTTCCCGTCCCAATTTCATGAATTGTTTATAGTTTGATCAGTATATGCTTGGATTTCTAACCCATTAGTATATAAGTAGTATGCATGCATAGTTGTTGCTTGTCTTGGATGCAGGTTAGCTTTGGAAGGAGTATTGAGAACAAGTAATCGAGCACAACGGAGGATCGACATCGAACGCCGAGAATGAGGTAGGTTGATATTTCCATGCATTTACTAAGAAAAGGGGATTTAAATCTAGGGATGAAGGTAGAAAGTAATTTCTATTCGGTCATATCTGCACGCAAAGTCTGAACTCTATTTGCTAGTCCGTAGGGTGATTTTTCCCAACAACTGAATTGGCGACCATACTGGGGATAATCTCTAGGGTTCCTGGAATTTTATTTAGTTTTTGGGTAGTTTTAAAGACTAGTTTTTCTTGCCTGTCTTTTCTTTTTAGTTTTTGTAAGGTCTGAGCTAGCAGGGAGACTGGTTTTCCATACCATCTTTCCCTGACTTTTTTTTGACTGTGTTTTTTGGGACCCATAGAGGTACACGCGGTCTGAACAAGGTCTGCACGCGTATACCCGTGCCCTACCCTCTTACAGCCCGCGTGTGAACGCTAGCTGTAGAGGTAGCAGTAGCGTGTAGAGTTCAGAGAAACTCAAAGGCAGTCATCCTCTTCCCTGTTAGAATCACACATTCTCAGGGGGTTTTCTTGAATTGCCCGAGTCTTGTTTGCTAGAAGTCCTATCTTAGATTGTTTTTTCTTTATAATTTTTTCCTTACATTAGTTGTTTTTATATTAGAAAGAGTGGTCAAGCCTTCAAGGGATACTGGTTCTCAATATCAATGGTCTCTTCCTGGTTTGGTCTCTCTGTTTTCATTTTTTCTCAGAGTTTAGATATACACACGGCTTGTACAAGGTCAGCCCGCATGTACATGCCCTCTGTATCTATCCAGCGTGCATTTGCACACATGCTGTCAAAGTGACAGTCACATGCTTATACATGATACTTGTTGTTGAGGGTAAGGCATCCATCCTTTCCCTTGATAAGAATTATTCCTCTCAGGCGTTTGAATCTTTGTGTGAGCAGTCAGTAGCTTAGGATTCATCTTACCCTTAGCCTGCTTTTTCTCAGTTAAAAAGTTGTCATAAAATAAAAATAAAAAAATTAGGTTTTTAGACAAGTGTGAGAGTCATTGTTTTTAAAATTTCTAGTGTGTGATTTTTGACCTGATTCTTTGCGATCTGCAATTTAGGCCATAATTGTTTTTCTTGGATTTTTGCTTGTCGGTATTTTTCCTTTCTTGCTTTACTAGCATTTAAATAAAAAAAATCTCTTTCATTTTCTTATTTGGTTGAAGAGTGCGTTTCTGCATCATTAGTCAGGGAAAATTATTTTATTTCACAAGTTTTTGTAGCTTACTTAGAGCATAAGTAGCTTATAGTCAAGTGAAATTTCTTTCGAGTTTGTTGTCCAAAATCTTAGAAAAATTAAAAAAAAAAAAAATCTTTTGAAAAGTTGTTGAAATTTTGCATTCAGTAAAAGTTTTGTTTCCAGTTTTTTCATTCATTTTTGCTTTCATCTTTTACACATCATCAGTTTCACCCTCATACCCCTTTACATAAGACAAATCCATAAAAGTAACGCTAAATTTAAAATCTACTAGACTTTTATGTTTATAGGGTTCACAAACTAGTTTAGAACTAGGGCCTTGGATTAGGTTGGAGAGGAAACTCTTCAAGGCCATTTTAAATCAAACATTGGAGTCTGAGATAGGGAGTGTATAAGTCTAGTGTCGTGAAAGGTATCCAGGACCCCCCTCTAACACAGGGGATAAACATGAGGTCGCGTGCGGAAAGGTAGTGGAGATAACCCCTCCAAAGTTGGACCAATCGTAGTGGAGAACACATATAGAGGGCTTGTTTTGGGATTTCGTTGTTTGCATTTTCCATGGGGCTTCGTGGGTCTCAAATACATTCGAGGTCCTCAGTTGTCTTCCGGAACATTTTCTCTCAATACCCTTGATAGGTTTTGGGCTTGATACCCTGCTCATTGTGGTCTACCCAACTTTCGACTGTACCCGTCGGGTGACTGTTCGCGTGTTGGAAACCTAGTTGCCAATCTTTGTTAGGGACATACACAGGTGACAGTGGGGGCATACCGCGGTACCTAGGACATACATCAGGACACACTTTGCAGAGTATACCCAGAGGGTGCTTCCGTGTTCGAGTTTCACTTGCACCGGTAAGTTGCTCTAGTGTTGGTTATTGTAACTGTTCTTCCAATTAATTTAGTGTTTTCTTGTCTTATCTTCTAGGGACATTTTTTTAGTGTGTGTTACTTTTGAACATTTAGACTACCTTAGAGTGTCTTGGATATCCTCACATAGTGGTTGATCTCGAGCTTCGTCGGTCACGAAGGCTTCTTATCCTGCCGCTGGTTACACTGGATCCACCCCCGCCACCATTAAGGCGAAAGCTAGACCAACAAGGGTCTTTTGAAGCGAACGGGTTACAAACCATTGTGCCCAAACAACCCCCAGAGGAATTGACCATTTTGGACCTTGAAGCAACTGCTCTTGGCTTGATTAAAACCCCAACCACTGATTTCTTGGCACCTTTCATTGTACCAATTCATTTTCATGAGTGTCAGATAGTGTCGCACACAACAATGGAAACAAATGTTGTTACTCCTTCTAGGAATTCTTCGATTCCCACCATGGTTGTCACCACATGAGAAATTTCATCTCAAAACCCATAACCGTTAGTCCGAGCCACCATGGTCTCGACCGAAACTACGTCGCATAGTGGTCTGGTCCTGTCTTTGGCGGCGGCCACAACCCCTTTCACACCAAGTGCAACAGACCCTCCATTCTCATACGGGATGCCTAGTTTGGGTACAAGTCCTGTACTTTCCTACTCCACTTTACAGACTTTGGGTCTGGGGGCAGGGAGCTCTAGCGCTCCTCTGCAAGGTCACATGGGGGGCACTCCTGTCCCTTTTAACACTTTTCCTTACGGAGGAGGTCATATTCCTCCTTCATCCCCTTCACTTGGTGTCTCACATCAACAATCCATTGGGCAACCTACACACAATAGTTTATTTGGAGCGGGGAGTCAAGGACCACCTTCACATAGTATGTCGGTATGTTTGACACCATTTTCTTGGAATGGAACATTTGGTAACAACACCTTCTCTTCAGCCACCTTCTTGACTGGGGGCAACCCTTTTTTTGAACAATCTACTCCTGCGCAGGGTACTATTCATGCACAGGGGGCAAACTTAGCAGGACCTTGGAATTCTAGGCAGGGATCTGTTCCCTCCTCCGAAATCCCGCTCTGGGGTAATTCTTTCCACAATCAATGGAACCCTTGACAAACTACTATGCCTATCCCCACAGGACTGGCATGGGGTAATCCTTCCCAATGTCCTTCGAATATAATTCATGTCCAACCATCTATGTCCTATTTGGGAAATTAGCTGATGATGTCTCCACATATGAAAAATCCTTACACTGGCCAGGGCCATGGTTTCTACCAGAATCTGGGCCAGTAGCCAAACTTTTCCTGGCAACCTGGTGCCAGTCAAACTCCAGGCCCCTTTTTCCCAGGCTATCAACAGCAACCCAAACTACTGTTTCTGGCGAATTTACACTTGCCAGATTTGAAAAGGTTGTTGAATGACCCTATTTGTCACGATCCGTGTTGGCCTCCTATGCCGACGAAGTTTCCTTTGGACATTCAAAAATTTTAAGCCAAGCCTAACGAAGATCCAGGAGATCATGTGACTACCTTCCATCTTTGGTGCTCATCTAATTCATTGAAAGATGACTCCGTACAGTTGCAATTGTTTCAACGCACTCTCATAGGGAGTGCCACAAAATGGTACATTGAGCTTGATCGCTCAAGATACTCTTCTTTTGGTGTACTATCGATGGCTTTCCTGAACCATTTCTAGTTACCTGTGAGATACGACGCTGGCACAAAGCTGCTCACCAATTTCGAACAGACAATAGCGGACCATATCTCTGATCACATCCGAGAATGGAGACGTCGGAAGAGTTTAATCAAGGTACCAGTCCCACCAGCATTCCTGTTTGAGTGGTTCCTTAAGTATTTGGTCCCACATTTATCCAAAGACGTTGCGACGTCAGGAGTTTTCTCCAAAGAAGGCGCCATCGTGAGGGCTCAACAGTTTGATCTCATCTATTCTCAGCCTGGTTTATTATACAACATCTTGCTAGATGCGCCACGTTCAATATTGGATAAAAATAGATAGAGAGTTGGACCACATGCCGATGGTATTGTCAGTTTAGCACAAACCAAGCCCACTGAGTAATTGACAAAGCAGTTGCAACAGTTATCCATACAACAGACAACAGCTAGCCAAACTACTGCTTTGGTTTCTCCCCCTACCAAAATATCGAAAGTACACACAGCGTAGTCGACTAACCCAAAGGCCACCCAACAACCTGAAGGGAAGAAAAAATAACGAAAGAAGGGTAAGGGGGATAAAAAACCCAACGATAATGTTGGCGAGGACAACACTGAAAAATGGAAGGCGAGGTATCCATGCAACTTGTGCGTGGAATACCACCTGACCCATCTATGTCCTTGACTTGCAGAGGCCCAAAAGTTTGTCACACAGCAACAGCAGGTAGTGTTGACTAATCCATTTCAACATGGGAAAAATCTAACTCAAGCCTTTGCAATCACGGAAGGGGGAAACCAAGAAACTTTCCCGCCTCTGAACAACCCCACATCTGCAAACGTATATATTGTTAGGGGTGATTCTTTCATATCAACTAGAGCGCACGATTATAGTAAACCAAGCGCTTCTGAGAAGGGTAAAGAAGCTGATCTCCCATCTCTTCCTTTACAGATTGAGAAGATGTTGGGAGAAACAATGACACACATTCCAAAAGGTGCATTTAAAAAAGATTCTCATAACCCAAACGCAAGGGCCACCCATAACTACTCTGTGGTGGAAGATTTATCACAAAACCCTTATGCGATGTCTGCTTTGGAGGTCCTCCAAAGCCACCCTGCTCAGAGGAAAGCCTTGTTAACCGCTTTGGGCTCTACTGAGACTTGTAATCTAGGTACCATCATGTTAGATACAATGACTTAAAACCTTGTCTACCTTACCATGTAGCATTTCAAATAGTAGTGGCTTATCCCACGAAAAATTTTACTCGAAATATATTTTGCACGGTGGTTTATGAGGGCGCCTCGACATGCGTTATGTCATTGGCATGTTGGAAGGCCATTGGCTAGCCCGTTTTGTCTCCATCACCTACCCTCCTCACTTCTTTCGACGGTCATTTGTTCCGACCACATGGCATCATTCCTTCTTTCCCCGTGCAGTTAGGAGGGAAGACCGTGTGTGTCAAAGTAGAGGTAGTCGATGCTCCCCTCGACTATAACCTCTTGTTAGGACAGAGTTGGACTTATGCTATGCAAGTTGTGGTTGCTACAGTTTTCTGGTTCTTACTGTTTCCACCTGAGGGTCGGATAGTGACCATTGATCAATTGTCTTTCTCCAGACCTAACCCAGCTTTGGGGGCATCCACGGTCCCAATGATTGATAATCCTCAACCAGGTGTTGTCAACATAGGATCTGGTTTGTGCCCATCCTTGATGGGTACCTTCGATTACCCACCTCCTCACGACGATATCAAATTTATATTTAATCACCATAAGGTTGATATTTTTCAAGTTTCGTCGTTCCGCACAACTTACTTCGAGGATCCATGGATTCTTCCTTCCCCATCAGCCACGATGGATGAGACAGGGCACCTAGGAATATCCATGCCCTTGTCTGTCGCTGAAGTAGTGTACTCTTTAGTCCAACAAGCTTCAGTTAACACTGATCTGACTCCTGCACAAGAGTTAGATCCTCTTCTAGAGCCTATTTTGGCTCAGGGTTCTCTCGCTAACATCAATTCGTTAGATTTAGTCTTGCCTTATGATGAAGCAGTAATCGAAGAAATGACTAGTTCGGAAAAAACTTGGGAAGATCTTCATCACAGATCATATTTTCTCCCAGAGTTAAGCTAAATTGAAGCAAGAGAATTCACCGTGACCATGACAAGAGATCAGTCGTGTCCTATTAATCTCTTAGCTACACATGAAATTTATGTTGAGGGAAATATGGAAACTATCATTGAAACTATACCAATCGACATCTCCCGAAACCCTAGCGTCGTGGAGAAAGTCTTCATCAGGGCGGATTTCTCCCTCGAAGAGATTAAAATCTACATGGATCTTTTCAAATAATTTTGTGACRTTTTTGCCTGGTCTTATGAGGAAATGCGAAGTAATGATCCAAAAATAGTTGAACATGAAATCACAACTTATCCTGATGCTAAGCCTGTTAGACAGAAGCTTCGTCCAGTTAATCCCAAGAAAGCAGCAGCCATCAAGATTGAGGTTGAGAAATTGCTAAAGGCAGGTTTTATCTATCCTATCCATTTGACTCAATGGGTGTCAAATCCTGTGCCGGTCAATAAAAAACAAGGCACGATTCGTGTATGTATYGATTTCTGGGATTTGAACAAGGCATGTCCCAAAGATAATTTTCCAACACCATTCATCGACTAGATCATTGATGAATGTGCTGGTTGTGAAGCCTTTTCTTTCATGGATAGTTTTTCGGGATATAATCAAATCCAAATCAAACCTGAAGACCAACACAAAATGGCATTCATCTTTCCTTGGGGTACATTCGCATATTGTAAAATGCCTTTTGGTCTTAAAAATGTTGGAGCTACCTTCTAGCAGGCCATGTATTTTTATTTTCATGATCTCAAGCATATAGTCGAGGCCTATCTAGATGATTTAGCATCACAATCTCACAAGAGAACGAATCATCCCACACACCTTAGACTAATCTTTGAAAACTGTCGCTACTTTAGGATTCACTTAAATCCAAAAAAGTGCAACTTCTACGTAACATTAGGACATTTTTTAGGTTTCATCGTATCAACAACAAGGATCATGGTCGATCCTCTCAAGGTGGAGGCAATCATCCAGTTCCCCCCCCCACGCACAATTCTTCAACTTTAGAGTCTACAAGGCAAGGGGAACTTTTTACGACACTTCATCGCCAACTATGTTGAAATCACCAAGGGATTTATGCACTTACTGAAGAAAGATGTTCCTTTTTATTGGGACGAAGCCGCTCAGCGCTCTTTCGATGCATTAAAACATGCCCTCACAATGCCCCCTCTGCTATGGCCACCTAACTATAACAAGGATTTCTTATTATATATGGTTGTCGCAGAGTCAACCATTGGCATGGTTTCAGTTCAGGAAGATGATTTGTTCTCAGAATACGTTATCTATTACCTGAGTCGAGGCCTCGTAGTACCGGAACCCAATTATTCTCATATTCAAAAACTTGTGTTAGCGATAGTCCATGCCATTTAATGATTTCATCATTATGTTATGTTTCATAGGACCACCGTCATTACTGTCGTGAATCCATTCCAGTACATGTTGACATGATAGGTTATAGGCAGAAAAATCAGTAGATGGATAGTCATCCTCCATGAATTTGACTTAGACTTCGTTTCAGCAAAGTCCACAAAGTCATTGGTCTTCGCAGAGCTTATTTTGGATCTTCCGGTTGAGTCAGATGACATTGTGCCTGAAGAATCACCTATCTGGGGAGATATGTTTTTGATCACATCTTCAGATCGCTGGTACGTAGATATACTTATATATCTCCAGACTTTGAAGTGGCCCACTTCTTCTTCTCGTGACGAGCATTGGTGTATATGCCATCAGGCTAAGAATTATCTCATACTCGATGATATGTTGTATCAGAGAGGTGTAGACTGCATCTTATGTTGATGTCTCACACATGAGGAGTCCATTATTGTGCTCAACGATTGTCATACCAGAGCTTGTGGCGGTCATTTGTCTAGGTTGGCAAAAACCCAAAAGATTCTATGAGCAGGTTACTTCTGGCCGACACTTATCAAAGATTGTATAGAATCGGTCAAGAAGTGCCATCCATGCCAAATCTTCTCTCGGAAGATGAGGTCACATCCCGCTCCCATGTTTCCTGTCATCACAGTTGGTCCCTTCACCAAATGGGGGATTGATTATACTACTTGCAACCCCCCTTCAGCAAGGGGGCACCTCTATATCATTGTAGTTGTAGACTACTTCACTAAGTGGGTCGAAGCTATGCCAACGTTTAAAGATGATGGAGAGACTGCAACTCTCTTTTTATTCAACCAGATCATAGCAAGGTTCGACATCCTGAGAGAGATTGTTACTGACCATGGCAGTCACTTTCAGAACCAAATGATGACCGAATTAACATCAAAGTTTGGGTTACGGCAAGAGAATTCATCACCCTACTAACCCCAAGCCAATGGGCAGGTGGAAGCTATAAACAAAACTCTTAAGACTATTCTACAACGAACTATCAACTTAGCCAAGTCAAATTGGAATTTGATGTTATACTCGGCATTATGGGAGTACCGAACCTCTATTAAGACTGCAACCGGTTTCTCACCTTTTCAACTTGTTTATGGGCTGGAGGCAGTCTTGCCCATCGAATGTCAGATCCCTTCTCTAAAGTTGGCAGTACAATTATTTCCAGACACTTCTCCACTTGAAGAACGGTTAGTACACCTTGAGAAGCTCAATGAGCAGCGTCGTGATGCACCCCTAGCCAACAAGGCTCACAAACATAATGTCAAGTGTCAGTATGATAGGTCCGTTCATCCTCGGATTTTCTCTGAAGGTGACCTTGTCCTGGTCTATGACCAAGATAAGGACCCCCTGGGGGTAGGAAAATTCAAACCCATGTGGTTCATACCTTTCATCATAAAAGAGGTATTAAAAAAGGGCACTTATCGTCTGGTTGATTTTGAAGGGAATGCTTCGGCGGAAACTAGAAATGGGCTCTACCTCAAGAAGTATTACTCATAGGCAAGTCTCTGTGGGTAACTTTTTGTAACATATGTATAGTCTTTGTACTATTACTTTTTAGTTTCTTTTAAGTGTTATGGATGTGTCATTGATGTTATCTTTCATCAATGTGGCAGATGTCAAGTGATTTTGAGGTGTTCGTTGGGTATGCAGATGGTGCTAGTCCACACACTCAGAGGCTTGCCTCCGTAGCTTGGGTAATCTTTACACCTCAGGGCCAGTTGTTATCTTCCGGAGGTATATGCTTAGGTGACACCACAAATAATGTCACCGAGTATAGTGCAGTTATTGAATTGCTTCATGATGCCTGGTCATTGGGTATCTCTCATCTCTGGGTCTATCTCGAAGCTCAATTGGTTGTGTCTCAGCTAAACAGAGTATACCGGGTTCATGATCCAACCTTACACCGACGATTCCTTAGGGTACATCTCTTAGAATGAAACTTTGATTATATTACATATTTTCATGTCCCTAGGAGATTAAACCAAATTACAGATACTCTAGCTAATCAAATTTTGAATTGCCATCTTGCACACATATGAAAGAACATTGACATAAACATGTAAATATACTTTTTCACACGTGATCCATAAGACACAAAAGATAAAAAAAACCATATATAACATCATAAAGTATCCAGAGTACATAGATGGACGCAAGCGCCTCGAAAATAGGACCAATAACGAGTCACAGGGCTTATGCCCTCAAAAAATATATACAAGTAGTTCTCATGGCATGTAAAAAGTCTAAATAGGTTTAGGGCCTATGGGCCCTGTTATAATAGTCCACATCATGGGCTAAATGCCTAAACAATCGGACCCACGTCCGAGGTGCCCCCACTACATGAGGCTGCATGGATGGTGGAAGGTCCTCTATCTCTGCAATCGAGACTGTGCAAGTGAGTGCAGTGAAGTTCCGCTCAACTCGTCTAAGTACCCTCTCAGCCTCCCCGGCTGGGAGGTTCCCTGCTACTGCTAGTCCCCCGATGATGGCAGTTATGGCTTCTGGCCGAGGATGACGCCTGTTCTGTGCATAATCAACAGGTCGCACGGGTCCCACATTTGCATGCAACAAACGTATATCCGTCAAATACTCTGGTATATAAAAACAATGATATATATAACAAAAACGACATAAAAATTACATATACAACAAAAAAACCTACAAAGGTGGAGTCTTACCCATCTCCCCTCGCTCCTCACTAGGAGGCACGGGTATCTCAGGATCTCTCGAAAAGTCTATCCCTACATATGGGTAATCCTCGATCACAGGGATCTGTCATGATAGCCATGCAAAGAAGTCATCATCGAAGGACTCATTGGTCCTTCCACCACCCTGTCGCAGCAGTAATACTGCCCATCTACATATAGTAGGAATACAGGCATGATTTCATCGCACCACTTCCTGAGGACTAAAACTCGGAACTCTCTCAAAGAAGAATGAACACAAAATTTTCCTAATCCCGAAGTTCCTCTGTGTCCGCTGTCGGCAATCTGTCAATTTCCTCTTCATACACTCAAGTAGTGTGGTACTCCAGTCAAAAATCTGTGCATTCAAGCACTGGATATCACAGTTCATCTATGCGCAAGAATCCTGATGCAAGGTTGTTGAATCGGTAATCTGCCCAATCAGAAATAATATCGCCTGCAGCGATAGGTCAATGATCTTACTGATGGGAACCTGGGAACTCAAACGGTTAGTCCCAGCCTCACACTGCAGGGCTATCAAGTCCGTTATATTAAGTGGCCCCACTGGAAACGTCCTGAAATTGACTGGTTCACCTCTCCTTGAGAGGCCAATCAAAAAATAGATATCCTCGGTGGTGGGCACTAGTGATTTCCCCTCTAGCATAAAGGCCTCTGCATCAGGGTGCCAATAGTCAACCAAGGCATTCAGTAGCCTCGATTGCGCTCGCATAAATGGACATAGGAAGAACTTAAGAAAACCACATTGCATCAATGCGGCCACGACATTCGGATCTCCCGCAACCAACTCACTAATTGCTTCATGCTCCCTTTCCCTCCAGTGGACATACTTCCTGCCAACACAACAAAGTTCAGGAGGGTTAGTAAGGGTTGTTTAGTTCTTTTTTTGGCTACAAAAAGGGGGTCCACGCGTGTTGTCTAGGTTTGTTAAGGTCCTAACCCGCACATAGGTAGATCAATGTATTCGGATGTAATAAAGGTCAATATTAATAAGACCTTTCAATAAAATAGAATAAGGCGGATGTAAGAAGACCTAATAGAAGCTTCCGCTTCTAGAAGGAT
>ML811141.1:0-37958 GCA_009831015.1 Picea engelmannii | reverse complement strand
AAGACACATGTGAGATAAGGAAGAGTGCCAGAGATAAGATCTTTGGTAAAAGACCAGAAACTACCATCGATGTCATAGATTTTGTAGAGCTCAAGGATGTCATGATCATCAATAATAGGAACAAATCCTACGCTCCCAAAGGCAAATATGATCCTGCCCACAATTCTTCTAGCCCAAGATCATCATCACTAGTTGCTACGGTTTAGGTTCCTTAGGTTCCTGACAGTCAAGGAACTATTTCCCCTCTCCCCTCTTTGATGTTGGCCAACATCAAAGTAGATGCCACCTTCCTGGACATGGTTGTCGTCCCTGAAAAATAGAGTCATCTAAAAAAATTCATGGAAGGAAAGGATTTTGTGGTAGCCAACCTCTTTGAAAAGGCGAATGAAGAAGTGAATGAAGATAATTCATCTGTAAATAAAGTAGGTGTACATAACTTTAGATATCGTGTCAAAAATTCCCCTTTTTATATTTTTGTAAATATTATGGATAATATTTCCCATTGTTTCCTCATTGATGGTGGTTCGGGCCTAAGTGTGATGTCGAAGATTATTATGGAAGAGCTAGGCTTGTCTTGTACAAATGAAAATGCCATAATCATGCTCTCCTATAATATTCTACAACAAAAAACCATAGGTGAGATTAAATATGTGACCTTAGTTTTTTGTGCACACCCTGAAATAAGGACAACCCTTGGCATTCAAGTAATCGACATGCCAGTAAGAAATTACTCAATCATCTTGGGAATAGATTGGAAAGCTTTGACGGGTGGATACCTCTCACTCGACGGGACACATTTATTCGTTCCTCGGAATGGTAAAAACATTACAGTCCTTAGAGATGGAAGGATTTCACATTACATAGAGAGTGTCCCACAACCTAATGTAAACTATATCGAAGAGGACCTAGGAGTGTATTCCATCTTTGCTGAGGAGCATAACATTCCCTTGGACCAAATTGATCTAGATGATGGTATGTGGCACATGCACTTGGATGGTTCGTGCTCTAGTGAAGGTAACGGAGCTGGAATAATCTTATACTCTCCTATTGGGAATATTCATATTTTTTCTTACAGGTTGGATTTTGTTTGCACAGACAATATCACTAAATTCGAAGCCTTATTATTAGGAATTGAAAATGCTTATAATCTTGGTTGTGGTCACCTTTCAGTTTTTGGGGATTCTGATCTTGTTGTGAACCTTGTACGTAAGATTTACTCTCCTAGCAACATGTTGATGAAACGATATACCCAAAATATTTGGGCACTTATCTCGAACCTATTATCTTTCAACATCACTCATGTTAAGAGGTAATTGAACTCAATGGCTGATAGATTTGTTGTTTTTGTAGCCTCTACTAATCAACAACTTCTACCACATAGACCTGATTGTACTTTTCAATCTCTATATTGTTTGCATATCCTTGATAATATAGAATATTGGTAGGTCTTCCCTAGCGATGAGAGAATATGTGATTTCATTCAAAATGAACCCTATAAGCCCAAGGACATTATATCCATAGAAGATAACAAGATTCCTAAAGCCTTGACTCCTCTAGAGAGTTCATTTTCATCGAGTGATGTAGGCAATGAAGAGAAACAAAAAGAAGAGGAGTCGAAAAGGAAGGTGGGTGAAACCATCTCCTTGAACATTAGGACACCCAAGTCTCCAAATAATTTTAAAATAGGTTCCCAATGTTTCGATGAAGAGAAAATAAAATTTGTCAAGCTACTTGGTGAATTTCAAGATATTTTTTCTTGGTCTTATGAGGATCTTCGTGGTTTTGATCCTGGTATTATACAACATTCCATTCCCATCAAGGAAGGAATAAAACCAGTTAGTAAAAAACAAAGACCTATCAGCCCTGCACTGGAAGTAACTATTCGAAGGGATTTGGAAAATTTCTTGAAGGTTGGGGTCACCCTTCTGGTCAAGTACCCTGAGGGGGTTTCCAAATTAGTTCATGTTCTGAAGGTCACTAATCATATTATCTTCTTCATTAATTTTTTCACATCCAACTATATTATTATGAAAGATCCCTTTCATCCCCCTCATATGGAAATGATTTTGCAACAAGTGGCAGGGTCACAAATGATGCCCTTACTTGACAATTTTTTTTGTTACAATCAAATCAAGGTAAAAAGGCTAGATGCTTATAAAACCACCTTTATCACTAATTTGGGTACCGTGACTTATGAACGTATTATTTCTGGCTTACCTAATTCAAGTGCTATTTTTAAAAGACCTATACAAATAACTCTTGATGAATTGATCAGTATTTATATCTATCTGGATGATCTAATTATATGCGTTAAAGGGTTGTTAATTACCTTGGAGTTTCAAGTGTTATGTCTGGGTCCTTTAAAAATATATTTTTTCTTGGGTACTAATTCTTACATCTTAAAATATTTACAGGAATGATTATTCTCTTACAACACGAACGGTTCTCACTTGAAACATTACATGGGACCAACTTGAAATTTTTTAATGTTGTTTGGATTTTGTGTATATTAGTAGTCTAGCTCTGCTTTCATTTTTTTTTTCACTCTTTTTTCATTTCTTCTTTACAGTAGTTTGATTTCTTCTTTTTGTTTTTAACAATTTCCTTCTTCTTTTACATTTCTGTCACTTTATTTCTGTTGTTTTAAATTTTGCAATTTTAATTCTGTCATGATTTTTATTGTTTTTTTTTGTCTTTTAGTTGATTTTGGTCAAGAATAAAGATGTTGGATCATTTCTGCCACAGTGACACTCCTGCAAGATATTTTTAGTCAAATAAAAATCAATCTTACACTGTTGTTATGATGTTCCCCCCAAAATCACACTTGAATTTGTTGTCTGCCTTCGTTATTGTCTTATAAAGAAATTAGACATCTCCCGCTTTTGCTTTCCATTTCTGCATCCATTTGAAATTTAAAAGAGAAAGTCCATAAATTTTCTCCTTGAAGTAAAGAGAAGATTTTGGTTGAATGATTATGCATATAGGGATAAACCCCCTCATACTTAACATTTTTCATGAGTTATTTCCAAATTACCAATCATTTTTCCATTAAATCCGCTCATTTCCCCCTGTTGCCTAATCTTCCTGGTTATATCTGCTTGATCTATTGTTCTTGGTCTATGAAACCATGTGTTCTTAGTTCTAAATCTGTTGAAAACAAATTTCTCTGTGGAGTCGCCAGTTCGTTGAAGATAATAATCGCAACGAGGAATTCTCCCGCAAAGTATTGCTAAAGCCTATTATTTATAAGCTAATGATATATATAATACTAGTAGGTGGGACCCCCTTGTAGATTGGAAGATCAGAGATAATATTTTTATACATTTTATGTTATTGTTCGATGATGCTTACAGGGCTCTACATGGTTGATGATGAAATATTGGTTTTATTTGCAACATAATAGCAGTTGGATAAATGTGTATTATGTGTTGGTTCTGATTGCTCTAAGCTCTAAATTCCATATTGTATGAATGGATTATATTCACTGTTATAAAATTTCTATTAGTGCCATTATTTGTACATGTTGCACCTACACAAGACACATGTTAGTTGTGATAAGAGATAAAAGAAATATGAGAAAAAAAATCCAAGGAAGAAGATTTATCCTATACTATGCTATGCTACATTATATGTAAATGAAATTAAAAGGGTTGATGTTAGTCATAACTAGCAATGCTAGTGGATGTTAGTGGATATACGATATATTGAGTCATATGAAGGCACATTTGATATGTGTTTTGGTATGTTTGGCAATCGTTAATGTGATATAGGGTGGCACACTTGGCAAGTAATGGATGTTAGTTTCGATGCATAGATTAATTGAATGGATTAATGGATGGTTGGTTGGCGTGTACTAAGTAATTGAATAAGTAGAGGATGGAAGCAATGTGCATTTACTGCACGTCACTCCATACCTCTCCCACTAGCCATCACCCTACTTTGGCTATTGTTCAATTGTGTTTCGTTGTGGTTAAGCTCTGATTTTCAGGTGAGGAAAGAGTTGATCGACCAAGCTCGCATTTTTAATGATTTTTGGTCATAGATATGTCTTTTCCACTATCCATGAACTCGCTCTAGTTATGAAATAGATATTGGCTCAATGATGTATTGGTTTGTGCTTTTCTTGAGACTGGAAACTATCTAACCTTGTGATATTTCTCTGGAATGGTTGGTTGTGTGTATTCACTATAAATGAAAAAATTGGATAGTTGAAGTCATGATTTCATTGATGTTTTTGTGTGGTGGAAGCCATGAAGGATCTTTGTTGTCTTATGGGTTTTGGTTGAAGGGTTTCATTCTATATAGACTTGTTGGTCGTCTCCACATAGTTCTTGTAAACATACCCAGTCATATTTGGTGTTATGGGGTTGTTGTGTTTGATTTTGAGCCACCTTGGGTCACTGCATATCGTTTTCACCTAGTTGGGGGCTCATTTATGTTATTGGTGTCTACGTAGTTGGTTATGATGGCTATTATGCCAAGAGGATTTCTTTAGGGTTGGTTTCTATTGCATGGATCTACATTGTTACTAGCATTGTTTGGTTTTTTTGGGAAAACCACCAGGGTTATACCCATGCGTGTTCTCGAGATTATTACTAGCCAGTAAGGAGCCTCTGCTCCTTTGTTCATAGTCTCTCCTACCTGGTGTGAATGGTCACCCTATCATGAAAGTTAATGGTTATATGGTATGTGATTACACCGTGTTGCTTCAAATGGTTCTCATGTGTTGTTGAGATGGTCGACTCCAGTCTCCTTGTGTTTCAATGATCGAACGAACCCTAGACTATTTCCTTGTTTTCGTTGATACCAAGCTCTATTTTGATTAAGTCAACAGTCACACTCTGTCGGTCATTTGGTTGGTTCTTATAGTTGTTGGGTAGTATTTCCAGTGGGGTTGATTATTTCCTCAACCCTGTTGATCAGGTTAATTACAGAGTTGATGGAATAGCATTGACAATCATTTTTTATTATTGTTCTTTAGTTGTTGCATTATGTATTATAACAGTCAAATCGATAGCTTAGCATGGTTAATTGGTTTATTTGAGAAATCAAATGGGAACACAGCCGCTTCTTATTGTGTTGTAACAGTTGGATTGTTAACTCAACATTGTTTATGGTTTGATTGGGAGTATGCCTCTTTACGTTATGTGTTGGGTTGTGTGTTTCCTACAGCATGGTATAATTTGAAATGATGGTTGTTGTTACTGTGTGTTTTAATTGCCAAATCGGGATTATTGCAATTTAAAATCAGGATGGTTGTGACTTGGCTCTTTTTTGTGTATGTTTTATGGATATCGTGCATCGTATCAGAGATGGGAACGGGTTTTATAACAATGTAGTTTCATTACAAGTTAATTGTTAAATTGATTAGAGGAATGGAATCGGGCACGATTTTAAAAGAACTTGTTTCTACGTTTGATTTGAGGAGATAATTCATGGACAATGGTTTATGTTTTGATGTTGAATAGAGTGGAAAAAAATTATTGTGTGTTCATTTGAAATTTATTTTAGATATAATGGGGCATGCAAATGAGAAGAAACAAAATTCTTATACAGGTTTTTTTGGAAGGCATGTTATTTTGAGTATGATGACATTGTGTTAAAGATTTAAATGTGAACATTGAGCAAGTTAACACACAGTAATGGATAAATTATACATAGCGATTGTTTAATTGATCACAGTAATTATTTGGTTAGTGTTGGATCATTTGCATTAAATAAAAAAATTGTTTTATGGATTACTTAATGGATTTTTCGAACAATATCCGCTCTTTTCCCCTACCACTATTTCACTTTTTCACTAATTACAATCCCCTCTCCTTCCCATATCCATTATCCACTCCCTGTTCCTAAAATTTAACAACAGTTAATAAGAACTTTGTATTGTAACAGTTTAAGATCGCAAGAATGGATTACAATGATATGTTCTTTGGTTTACGTTACAATTGATTGTTTATTGTCTATGAGAAGTAACTATGATCTTTTCCCCCTCATTTTAATATTTTTCATTCGATACAACCCCTCGCATATCCCAGAACCTTCAATCACCCCCTGCTCATTGACAACTATTAAACAATTTGTATGGATTGGATTGCACGAGTCTGATATGTTTTTGAGCCAAAATTTATTTCATATTTTAAAATGATTTTTCATGTATGGTTGTTAAAGAGACTATTTTCTAATCAATTATGCATACAAGAATGATATTTTTCAGTCAAGGTAGCCATGGAAGAGGTAATTGAGGAAGATGTAATGTTGATTAAGGTTGGTTGTCATTGATGTCAACCCTTGAACAAATCCCGGTAGCATAAAGGTTTGGGTAATGGACCCAAGTTTGTTTGATGTAAAGATGACTCATTATTATCTTTTCATGGTTTATAAGAAGTACAAATGGATGAAATGAAGGACAGTGAATTTTCTAGTGAAACTATCTTAGATGCATAGTGTTTGTCATGCAATTTTCGATGGTATGTGGAACGTCACATAACTCCTCATGGTTAGAGAGTTATGACCATATGAAATTGGAGAACCCTCATGAATCTTATAGAATCCCCCATGATCCATATGGATATCGGTGGCCACCCACCTTTTCCAACTGGCTAAAAACAGTTTTCTGATAATTTTGGCAATTTACTATTTTTAGTCTGTTTAACTTCCGGGGCCATTTTGAGGGCCTAAATGAAGGTTTTTCAAGATCTCACTCCTGAATAATAGACAAAGGAATTATTTCACCCCCAAAATGAATCTCCTCAACGATACCTTTCCAATGGGCTATTACACACCTAAAACGGAGATCGTATGCAAACGTTATGACCTCGGGAAGTTGATGTACTAACTTACCCAAACGGGGCACACATGACTTTTGGTGCTTCATCTCCTAGGGTTAGGTTTTTGGATGTCTAGGGTTTTTTTCATTATTGCTTATTGTAAAAATGCCTTCAAAGCCTCATTTTAACCTTCTTCTTGCGAATGTGTTCTGTCGTCACATCTCTTCTCAGAGATAAGCCGCCACCATTCTAGCAAGCTTGTTTCCGTTGCATTTTACAGTTTCAGCTTATTTCGTTATTGAATAGAAAACCAGTTTTACTATATCTCTGTTATTTTGTGTTAAGCACCTGTTAATAATATGTATTCATTTCATTCTTCTCATAAAATTTGAATCAGTGGTATTAGAGCGGTCTGCTCCTTGTCGTCTTAATGCATGTCCCCAACGAGGTCGGAGTACAAAGAGTTGGGTCTCGAGCTTGTTTCTCTTGAGGAAAGAAGCTCTCGCACACAAAAGCAACGTCCCATGGTAGGAGAAAATAAAGATGATGGGATAGGAGATCCTTTCAAACTGTTGATTGAGGAATCCCTCACGCAACAGAGGAACGAGATGATGGATAATTTCACACAAATCCTTTGGTGGCTACCAACATGCGATGCATCTTCTTCGAATGGAGGTGCCACCCCCTTCAAGATACAAATAAACTTCAATAATCCTATATTTGAAGGTCATATAGATGAATATGTTGTAGAAAAGTGGTTGAATCTACTAGAAGGGTGTTTTTCTGTCCATAACTTTTCGAATAAAGAAAAGATTACTTTTGCGCTCCTCAAAGCCATTCCCCATGTCAAAGATTGGTGGGAAACTTTCTGTGAGCAAAAGGAAACAGAGGAAGCCTCATTATTTTCAGTCAGGGCCACATGGTAATCCTTTAGGGATGCTATTAAGGAACAGTACTACCATGTCGGAAGTTATGACGACTTGTATACCAAATGGACCACATTACGGCAAGAAAGAGACCAAGCAGTGCCATATTTCACAAATATCTTCCATACCTTGTGAACCAAGTTGGGTATCAAAGATTCAGAGTGACATTTGGTGCTCAAGTATCATGGTGCTCTGTATAGATACATCCAGAATGAAATGTAATTTATGGACATCTCATCCTTGGGTGTGGCCTACCGATATGCCGTCAAAATCAAGCAGAAGCTCAATCAAAAGATGCGACAATTTGGGCCTGGGAACCCCGCACAACAAAATCCATGAAAGGGCAGCTCCAACCCATTAAGAAAAGGAAAGAGAAAAGATGGATAGTATCAGGAAAACTAGTCCAAGTCGCAAGAAAAGAAGGACACCGAAAAGACAAAGAAAGATACCGGGAAGTGGTGCGAATTCCATAAGAGCCCTTGGCATAAAACTACTGACTGCTGCTCAAAGCAGTCGCTGGTGGCAGAAGTGAAAGCCTCTGAATCAGATGCATATTATGACTCTGAGACAGAACCAAAAAGGGGAAGATGGATCATTGACACAAAATGCAGTGCCACTGTTGCTACCACCAAGCTCTAGCCTGGTGAACCAGATGAGCCAGAAGAAGGAGAGCACCTCTTCCATTCACAGATGTGGGTAAAAGGCACCCCGCTGCACTTCATCATTGATAGCGATAGCCAGAAGAACCTCATCTCAGCAAAGGTCATCAAGTGGCTGGCCCTACCAACAACACTGCACCCACAACCGTACACCATTAGATGGCTCCACCAAGGAAGGGATCTCCGCGTTAGCCAATAGTGTTGAATGTCATATGGCATCAAGCCCTTCAAAGATGAGGTATTGTGTGATGTTTCTCCTCTCGAAGTTTTTGATGTTCTTTTGGGCCAACCTTATTTATGGAAATGTCATGTTGTATATGAGTCTAGGCCTCGTAGTGTTATTATTACTTTGAACAGGAAATTGTACAGGATACCCGAGGCATTCCCACCTAGTGCTATTTCCTTGATCTCTGCTAAGAAATGCAGGAAGGTCATCTCTCAAATGGGGAAGTTTGTCTTATTCATGTTTCTCTCTCAGAATAAGTGAAATATCATAGCCACATCCAGGGTCTCTGCGGCCAACCTCTCCACACAGCAGAAGCAAGTAGATAAGGTTGTGTAAGAATACTTGGATATCTTCTCCTCACCTACAGGGGTACCTCTGCACTGCCAGGTCAATCACTCCATCGATCTGACCCCCGACGCACCGCTACCCAATGGGAAAGTCTATCGTCTCTCTTTGTTAGAGAATGAGGAGATCAAGTGACAAATCCAAGAACTTCTCCACAAGGGGCACATCTGCCCCATCTCATCACCTTGCGGGAGCCTAGTTGTGCTGGTAAAGAAGAAAGATGGAACCTAGCGACTATGTATTGATTACTGGGATTTGAATAAAATCACAATCAGAAACCGGTACCGAATTCCCCGAATCGATGACCTCCTTCATCCACTCATGGGGGACAAATACTTTAGTAAGATTGATCTGAAGTCTGGCTACCACTAGGTCCCGATAGAAAATAAAGATGTATGGAATACTTCCTTCAAGTCAAAGGAAGGCCTTTTTGAATGGTTGGTCATGCCCTTTGGTTTGACAAATTCTCCAGCCACTTTCATGAGGATGATGGACGATATCCTATGACCATTCACCAATAATTTTGTAGTGGTGTATCTAGATGACATTCTAATTTACAGAAAGACTTGGGTCGAACACTTGTAGCATATTCAGTAGGTTCTACACACCTTGACAGGGTCCATTACCTGGGATACATCATTGATCAGCATGGTGTACATGTGGATCCATCCAAGATCCAAGTCATCCGTGACTGGCTAGCCCCAACAACACTCACTGAGCTTCGGAGCTTCTTGGGCCTTGCCAATTTCTACCGCAGGTTCGTGTTGGGTTTCTCCCATATTGCATGGGCCCTCAACCAAATAAATAGAGTCGGTGGTAAAGAGAAATTTGCAAGGGGCCAGTCCCAAAAACAAGCGTTCAATGATTTGAAGCAACACTTGTGCTCAGCCCTAGTACTTTCACTACCATACCTACAACATCCTTTTGAGATCGAGACAGATGCTTCAGACTATGTTGTGGGAGCCATTCTCACTGAGCACGACAACCCCGTGGCCCATCATAGTGAGACATTGTCAGATACTGTCTGTAAGTACCCTACTTATGAAAAATAAATGTACTTCATTATGCAAGAATGTCGCCAGTGGAGCCATTACATTCTTGGGAAGGAGACAGTCATCCACACTGATCATAAGCCACTGCAGTTCATGCAGACGCAGGGAAAATTGCATAATGACCGCCAGCAAAATTGGTCCACATACTTGTAGCAATTCCACCTGAAAATCAAGTATAAAACATGAAGCACCAATCGCGTCACTGATTGCCTCAGCAGACCGCTAGTCGCAACACTCACCACGGTGCTAGACTCTTGCGGCCATGAGACATATGGATGGCCCCAACTCTATGAGACAGACCCTGACTTTTCCACCACCTACCAAATGTTGGGTGCAAATGCAGTTGTTGATAATTTCCATCTTCAGGATGGGTTGTTGTGTCATCTGGGCCATATTTGTGTTCCATCAAGTGAGAAAGTGAAGTTGGTCTAGGAAGCCCACTACACTCGGGTGGCAGGACACTTCAGCATTGAAAATACAGTGGCAATGCTAAAGAAACATTTCTACTGGCCGAAAATTCGATAGGAGGTCAACAAGTATATCAGGTCCTGCACTGCATGCGTTATTGCCAAACCGACCACTAAGAAATAGGGCTTGTACACCCCTCTTCCTACTCCTGACAAGCCATGGGAATCCATCTCAATGGACTACATGTCATGACTCCTATCCACCAAGTGGGGAAATGATTGTGTTTTTGTGGTTGTTGATCGCTTTTCTAAGATGGAGATTCTAGTTGTCTGCAAGAAGAGCATCACAACAGAGGCCACTTCCAATCTCTTCTTTGAATGAGTCTAGGTACATTTTGGAATCCCACAAACCATTGTCTCAGATCGGGATAGTCAATTTCTCAGAACATTCTGGTCGAGCCTCTGGTCACTGCTGGACACCAAGCTCACCAAATCCATGACCTTCCACCCCCAGACAAATGGCCAAAACGAGGTTGTAAATAGAATGATTGTGCATATCATTTGCATGTATAATTCAAAACACCCTCGCACATGGGATGAGATCCTTCCCTATGTCGAGCATAGCTATAACCGAGCCCTGCATAGCTCAATTGGCCACAGCCCCTTTCAAGTGGGGTTGGGATTCCAACCATTGGGACCCATAGATGTTGCACTTCCCCTTGCAGTCACCTCGACCGACTCATATCCTGCTCCAACTGAAGCTGACAAAGCCACCCAGTTCATTGAGAGGATCCAACACATCCACCAACAAGTTCAGGATATCCTACAGAAGTCCAAAAACAAGTACAAATAATGCCATGATCAACATCGGGTGTTGCATAAGTTTCAGGTGGGCAACAAAGTTTGGTTGCACTTGCAGAAAGAATGCCTTATAGGACCCCATCGGAAGCTTCTCCCACTCTATTATGGGTCGTACACTATCACCAAGGATATGAGGGATAATTTTTTTGAGCTCAACATTCCTCCCTTCCTTGGTCTGCACCCAGTGTTCAATGTGGATCTCCTTCGCCCTTATTTATCGCCATTATTGGACACCTCAAAAGTAACAGAACAAATGACACCAATAGAGATCAACCATGAATGAATACAACAGGAATCCAATGATCATATTGTGGACAGATAGATCAAGGTCACTCGACAACAAAGGATCCAACTTTATCGAGTCGTCAAAGCAGGGCAACTCCTGCACCAAGGCAAGTGGCTCACCCAAGGCCAAATTCAGTAGACATTTCCTCATCTGATGGGGTACCTCAATGCCATGGAGAACATTTCTTCCTAATGATGGAGGATTGATCCATATGGATATCGATGGCCACCCACCTTTTCCAACTGGCTCAAAACAGTTTTCTGACAATTTTGGCAATTTACTATTTTTAGCAGTTTTAACTTTCAAGGCCACTTTGAGGGACTAAATGAAGGTTTTTCAGGATATATATGCTTAATGGAAGCCAAAGGTAGTATTGAGCCCCCAAAATGAATCTCCTCTATGATACCTTTCCAATGGGCTATCACACGCCTAAAACGAAGATCGTATGCAAAAGTTAGGACCCCGAGAAGTTGATGTAGTAACTTACCCAAACAGGGCCCACATGACTTTTGGTGCTTCATCTCCTAGGGTTAGATTTTTGGATGTCTAGGGTTTTTGGAATTCTTTCTTATTGTAAAAAGGCCTTCAAAGCCTCATTTTAACCTTCTTCTTGCGAATGCGCGCTATCGTCACATCTCTTCTCAGAGATAAGCCGCCACCATTCCCGCAAGCTTGTTTCCGCTGCATTTTACAGTTTCATCTTATTTCGTTATTGAATAGAAAAACAGTTTTACTGTATCTTTGTTATTTTGTGTTAAGCACTTGTAAATAATCTGTATTCATTTTGTTATGCTCATAAAATTTGGATCAGTGGTATCAGAGCGGTCTTCTCCTTGTCATCTTAATGCATGTCCCCAACGAGGTCGGAGTACAAAGAGTTGGGTCTCGAGCTTGTTTCTCTTGAGGAAATAATCTCTCACACGCCCAAGCGACCTCCCATGGCAGGAGAAAATAAATATGATGGGATAGGAGATCCTTTCAAACTGTTGATAGAGGAATCCCTCACACAATAGAGGAATGAGATGATGGATAGTTTCACGCAAATCCTTCGATAGCTACCAACAGGCGACGCATCTTCTTCGAATGGAGGCGTCGCCCCCTTCAAGGTACAAATAAACTTCGATGTTACTATATTTGAAGGTTATATAGACATAGATGTTGTAGACAAGTGGTTTAATCTACTAGAAGGGTATTTTTCTATCCATAACTTTTTGAATAAAGAAAATATTACTTTTGCGCTCCTCAAAATCGTTCCCCATGTCAAAGATTGGTGGGAAACTTTATGTGAGCAAAAGGAAACAGAGGAAACCTCATTATTTTCAGTCATGACCACCTGGGAATCCTTCAGGGATGTTATTAAGGAACAATACTACCATGTCAGAAGTTATGATGACCTATATACCAAATGGACCACACTGCGGCAAGAAAGAGACCAAGCAGTGCCTGATTTCACAAATATCTTCCATACCTTGCACAGAAATTTGGGTATCAAAGATTCAGAGTGACATCTAGTGATAAAGTATTGTGGTGCTCTACATAGATACATCCAGACCGAAATGGAATTTCTGGACATCTCATCCTTGGGCGCGGCCTACCGATATGCCGTCAAAATCGAGCAGAAGCTCAAACAAAAGATGCGGCAATT
Organism: Picea engelmannii; assembly: GCA_009831015.1. Lineage (NCBI taxonomy): Eukaryota > Viridiplantae > Streptophyta > Pinopsida > Pinales > Pinaceae > Picea > Picea engelmannii. Next base: position 24,784 of record ML811141.1, on the reverse strand, counting down.
TGGGCCTGGGAACCCCTCACAACAAAAGCCAGGAAAGGGTGGCCCCAACCCACCAAAAAAAATACAGAGAAAAGATGGATAGTATCAGGACAACCAGTCCAAGCCGCAAGCAAAGAAGGACATCGGAAAGACAAAGAAAGATACCGGGAAGTGGTGCGACTTCCATAAGAGCCCTTGGCGTAACACTATTGACTGCTTCTCAAAGCAGTCACTGGTGGCCAAAGTGAAAGCCTATGAATCAGATACAAATTATGACTCTGATCGAGAACCAGAAAGGGGAAGAAGGATCATTGACGCGGAACCCAGTGCCATCGTTTCTACCACCAAGCTCCAGCCTGGTGAACCAGATGAGCCAGAAGAGGGAGAAAACCTCTTCCATTCACAGATGTGGGTAAAAGGCACTCCGCTGCACTTCATCGTTGATAGCGGTAGCCAGAAGAACCGCATCTCAGTACAGCTCGTCAAGTGGCTAGCCTTGCCAACAACTCCGCACCCACAACCATACACCATTGGATAGCTCTGCCAAGGAAGCGATCTCCACGTCAGCCAACAGTGCCAATTTTAAGTCGTACGACATCAAGCCCTTCAAAGATGAGGTATTGTGTGATGTTACTCCTCTTGAAGTTTGTGATGTTCTTTTGGGCCAACCTTATTTATGGAAACATCATGTTGTATATGATTCTAGGCCTCGTAGTGTTATTATTACTTTGAACAGGAAATTGTACAGGATTCCCAAGGCAGTCCCACCTAGTGCTATCTCCCTGATCTCTGCTAAGCAATGTAGGAAGGTCATCTCTCAGATGGGGAAGTTTTTCTTCTTCGTGATTCTCTCTCAGAATAAGAAAAATATCACAGCCACATCTAGGGTCTCTGCAGTCGACCTCTCCACATAGCAGAAGCAAGTAGATAAGGTCATGGAAGAATACTCAGATATCTTCTCATCACCTACAGGGGTACCTCTACAATTCCAGGTCAAGCACCCCATCGATCTGACCCCCAACACAATGCTACCCAATGGTCTAGTATATCATCACTCTTTGTTAGAGAATGAGGAAATCAAGCGACAGATCCAAGAACTTCTCCACAAGGGTCACATCCACCCCAACTCGTCACCTTCCGGGAGCCCAATCGTGCTGGTACAGAAGAAATATGGAACCTGGCGACTCTGTATTGATTAACCGGCTCTGAATAAAATCAAAGTAAGAAACTGATACCCGATTCCCCGAATCGATGACCTCCTTGATCAACTCACGGGGGCCAAATAATTCAGTAAGATTGATCTAAAGTCTGGCTACCACCAGGTCCCAATAGAACAGACAGATGTATGAAAGACCTCCTTCAAGTCAAAGGAAGGCCTTTTTGAATGGTTAGTCATGCCCAATTGTTTGAAAAATGAGCCAGCCACTTTCATGAGGATGATAGATGATATCCTGCGACCATTCACCAATACTTTTGTAGTGGTGTATATGGATGACATTCTAGTTTACAACAAGAATTGGGTCAAACACTTGCAGCATATTCAGTCGGTTCTACACACCCTGTGGCAGCACAAGCTATACACCAACTTGGAAAAATGCTCCTTCAGCATGGACAGGGTCCATTACCTAGTATACATCATTGATCAGCATGGCGTACATGTGGATCCAGCCAAGATCCAAGTCATCCATGACTGTCCAGCCCCAGCAACACTCACTGAGCTTCAAAGCTTCTTGGGCCTTTCCAATTTCTACCGCAAGTTCATGTTGGGTTTCTCCCATATTGCATGGGCCCTCAACCAAATAAATAGAGGTGGTGGTAAGGTGAAATTTGCGTGGGGCCAGTCCCAACAATAAGCGTTCAATTATTTGAAGCAACGCTTGTGCTCAACCCCAATACTTTCACTACTAGACCTGCAACATCCTTTTGATATCGAGACAGATGCTTCAGACTATGCTGTGGGCACCATTCTCACTCAGCACGACCACCTTGTGGCCTATCATAGTGAGACACTGTCAGATACTGTCCATAAGTACCCTACTTATGACAAAGAAATGTACTCCATTGTGCAAGCATGTCGCCAGTGGAGACATTACATTCTTGGGAAGGAGACAGTCATCCACACTAATCATAAGCCACTGCAGTTCATGCGAACACAGGGAAAATTGCAGAATGACTGCCATCAAAATTGGTCCACACACTTGCAGCAATTCCACCTCAACATAAAGTATAAAACAGGAAGCACCAATTGCATCACTGATTTCCTTAGAAGACCACCAGTCATGGCACTCACCACGGTGCTAGAATTTTGCGGCCATGAGACATCTGGATGGCCTCAAATCTATGAGACATACCTTGACTTCGCCACCACCTACCAAATGTTGGGTGCAAACGTAGTTGTCGATAATTTCCATCTTCAGTATGGGTTGTTGTGTCATCTGGGCCATATCCGTGGTCCATCAAGTGAGCGAGCAAAGCTGATCTTGGAATCCCACTACAGTCGAGTGGCAGGACACTTTGGCATTGAAAAGACAGTGACGATGCTACAGAAACATTTCTATTGGCCGAAACTTTGACAGGAGGTCAGCAAGTATATTAGGCCCTACACTGCCTACGTTATTGCCAAACCGACCACTAGGAAACAGGGCCTGTACACCCCTCTTCCTACTCCTGACAGGCAATCGGAATCCATCTCAATGGACTATATGTCAGGCCTCCCATCCAAAAAGGGGCAAAATGACTGTGTTTTTGTGGTTGTTGATCGCTTTTCTAAGATGGTGATTCTGGTTGCCTGCAAGAAGAGCATCATAGTAGAGGCCACTGCCAAGCTCTTCTTTGAATGAGTCTGGGTACATTTTGGAATCCCAAAAACCGTTGTCTCAGATTGGGATAGTCAATTTCTCAGCACATTCTGGTTGAGCCTCTGGTCACTGCTGGACACCAATCTCACCAAATCCATGACCTTCCACCCCCAGACAGATCGCCAAACTGAGGTTGTAAATCGAATGATTGTGCATATCCTTCGCATGTATAATTCAAATCACCCTCGCACATGGGATGAGATCCTTCCCTATGTCCAACATAGCTACAACCGAGCCCTGCATAGATCAACCGGCCACATCCTCTTTCAAGTGGGGTTGGGATTCCAACCATTGGGACCCATAGATGTTGCACTTCCCCTTGCATTCACCTCGACCGAATCATCTCCTGCTCCAACTGAAGATGACAAAGCCACCCAGTTCATTGAGAGGATCCATCACATCCACCAAAAGGTTCAGGATATCCTACAAAAGTCCAATGACAAGTACAAACAATGCCATGATCAATATCAGGTGCCGCATAAGTTTCAGGTGGGAGACAAAGTTTGGTTGCACTTGCAGAAAGAATGCCTTACAGGACCCCATCAGAAACTTCTCCCACTCTGTTATGGGTCGTACACTATCACCAAGGCCATGGGGGATAATGTTTTTGAGCTCAACATTCCTCCTTTCCTTGGTCTGCACCCAGTGTTCAACGTGGATCTCCTTTGTTCTTATTTCCCACCATTATTGGACACCTCAGAAGTAGCAGAACAACTCACACCAACAAAGCTCAACCCTGAATACCTACAAAAACAATCCAATGATCATATTATGGACAGATAGATCAAGGGCACTTGACAACAAAGGATTTAGCTTTATCGAGTCGTCAAAGCAGGGAAGCTCCTGCACCAAGGCAAGTGGCTCACCCGGGGCCAAATTCAGCATAAATTTCCTCATCTGATTGGGGACCTCAATGAAATGGAGACCATTGATTCCTAAGGAGGGAGTATTGATCCATATGGATATCAATGGCCACCCACCTTTTCCAACTGGCTCAAAACAATTTTCTAACAATTTTGGCAATTTACTATTTTTAGCAGTTTTAACTTCTGGGGCCATTTTGAGGGCCTAAATGAAGGTTTTTCAGTATTGATCTCCTCAATGGTTTCCAAAGGCATGATTGAGCCCCCAAAATGAATATCCTCGATGATACCTTTCCAACGAGCTATCACACGCCTAAAACGGATATTGTATGCAAAAGTTACGACCTCGGGAAGTTGATGTACTAACTTACCCAAACGGGGCCCACATGACTTTTGGTGCTTCATCTCTTAGGGTTAGGTTTTTGGATGTCTAGGGTTTTTGGAATTATTTCTTATTGTAAAAATACCTTCAAAGCCTCATTTTAACCTTCTTCTTGTGAATGTGCGTTGTCGTCGAATCTCTTCTCAGAGATAAGACGCCACCAATCCAGCAAGCTTGTTTCCGCTGCATTTTACAGTTTCAGCTTATTTTGTTATTCAATAAAAAACCAATTTTACTGTATCTCTCTTATTTTGTGTTAAGAACCTGTTAATAATCTGTATTCATTTCGTTCTACTCATAAAATCCGGATCAGTGGTATCAGAGCGGTCTTCTCCTTGTCGTCTTAATGCATGTCCCCAACGAGGTCGGAGTACAAAGAGTTGGGTCTCGAGCTTGTTTCTCTTGAGGAAAGAAGTTCTCGCACACCCAAGTGACCTCCCATGGTAGGAGAAAAGAAGGATGATGCGACAGGAGATCCTTTCAAACTGTTGATTGAGGAAGCCCTCACGCAACAGAGGAATGAGATGATGGATAGTTTTGCGCAAATCCTTCGGCGGCTACCAATAGGAGACACATCTTCTTCGAACGGAGGCGCTGCCCCCTTCAAGGTACAAATAAACTTTGATATTCCTATATTTGAAAGTTAGATAGACATGGATGTTGTAGACAAGTGGTTGAATCTACTAGAAGGGTATTTTTCTGTCCCTACCTTTTCAAATAAAGAAAATATTACTTTTGCGCTCCTCAAAGTCATTCCCCATGTCAAATATTGGTGGGAAACTTTCTATGAGCAAAAGGAAACATAGGAAACCTCATTATTTTCAGTCACGACCACCTGGGAATCCTTCAGGGATGTTATTAAGGAACAATACTACCCTGTCAGAAGTTATGACGACCTGTATACCAAATGGACCACACTGCAGCAAGAAAGAGACCAAGCAGTGCCAGATTTCACAAATATATTCCATACCTTGTACACCAAGTTGGGTATCAAATATTTAGAGTGACATCTGGTGCGCAAGTATCATAGTGCTCTGCATAGATACATCCAGACCGAAATGGAATTTTTGGACATCTCATCCTTGGGAGCAACCTACCGATATGTCGTCAAAATCGAGCAGAAGCTCAAACAAAAGACGTGGCAATTTGGGCTTGGGAAACCCTCAAAACAAAAGCCAGGAAAGGGCGTCCCCAACCCACCAAACAAAGGATAGAGAAAATATGGAAAGTATCAGGAAATCCAGTCCAAGACACAAGGAAAGAAGGACACTGGAAAGACAAAGAAAGATACCGGGAAGTGGTGCGACTTCCATAAGAGCCCTTGGCATAACACTATGGACTTCCGCTCAAAGCAGTCATTGGTGGCCGAAGTGAAAGCCTCTGAATGAAATGCATATTATGACTCTGAGCCATAACCAGAAAGGGGAAGACAGATCATTGATGCGGAATGCAGTGCCATCGTTGCTACCACCAAGATCCAGCATGGTGAACCAGACGAACCAGAAGAAGGAGAGAACCTCTTCCATTCATAGATGTGGGTGAAAGACAACATGCTACACTTCATCATTGATAACAGTAGCTAGAAGAACTGCATCTCAGAAGAGGTCATCAAGCAGCTAGCCCTACCAACAACACCATACCCACAACCATACACCATTGGATGGCTCCACCAAGGAAGTGATCTCTGCATCAGCCAACAATGTCAACTGTCATACGGCATCAATCCATTCAAAAATGAGGTATTGTGTGATGTTTCTCCTCTCGAGGTTTGTGATGTTCTTTTGGGCCAACCTTATTTATGGAAACGTCATCCTGTATATGAGTCTAGGCCTCGTAGTGTTATTATTACTTTGAACAAGAAATTGTATAGGATACCCAAGGCAGTCCCACCTAGTGTTATTTCCTTTATCTCTACTAAGCAATGCAGGAAGGTCATCTCTCAAATGGGGAAGTTTGTTTTCTTCATGATTCGCTATCAGAATAAGCAAAAGATCACAGCCACATCCAGGGTCTCTTCGACCGACCTCTCCACATAGGAGAAGCAAGTAGATAAGGTCATGGAAGAATACTCAGATATCTTCTCCTCACCTACAGGGGTACCTCTGCATTGCCAGGTCAAGAACTCAATTGATATGACCCCCGACGCACCGCTACCCAATGGGCCAGTCTATTGTTGCTCTTTGTTAGAGAATGAGGAGGTCAAGTGACAGATCCAAGAACTTCTCCACAAGGGGCACATTTGCCCCAGCTCATCACCTTGCGGGAGTCCAATTATGCTGGTACAGAAGAAAGATGGAACTGGGAGACTCTGTATTGATTATCAGGCTCTAAATAAAATCAAAGTAAAAAATCAGTACCCTATTCCCTGAATCGATGACCTCCTTGATCAAATCACGGGGGCCAAATACTTCAGTAAGATTGATTTGAAGTCTGGCTACCACCAGGTCCCGATAGAAAAGACAGATGTATGGAATATCGCCTTCAAGTCAAAGGAATGCCTTTTTGAATGGTTGGTCATGCCCTTTGGTTTGACAAATGCTCCAACCACTTTCATGAGGATGATGGACGATATCCTGCAACCATTCACCAATACTTTTGTAGTGGTGTATATGGATGACATTCTAATTTATAGCAAGACTTGGGCCAAACACTTGCAGCATATTCAATAGGTTATGCACACCCTCCGGCAGCACAAGCTATACGCCAACTTGGAAAAATGCTCCTTCAGCATGGACAGGGTCCATTACCTGGGATACATCATTGATCAGCATGGCATACATGTGGATCCAGCCAAGATCCAAGTCATCCATGACTGACCAACCCCAACAACACTCACTAAGCTTCAGAGCTTCTTGGGCCTTGCCAATTTCTACCGTAGGTTCATGTTGGGTTTCTCCCATATTGCATGGGCCCTCAGCCAAATAAACAGAGGTGGTGGTAAGGAAAAATTTGTGTGGGGCCGGTCCCAACAACAAGCATTCGTTCATTTGAAGTAGTTCTTGTGCTCAGCCCCAGTACTTTCACTACCAGACCTGCAACATCCTTTTGAGATTGAGACAGATGCTTCAAACTATGTTGTGGGCACCGTTCTCACTCAGCACGGCCACCCCGTGGCCTATCATAGTGAGACATTGTCAGATACTATCTGTAAGTACCCTACTAATGAAAAATAAATGTACTCCATTGTGCAAGCATGCCACCAGTGGAGAAATTACATTCTTGGGAAGGAGACAATCATCCACACTGATCATAAGCCACTACAGTTCATGCAGATGCAGGGAAAATTGCAGAATGACTGCCATCAAAAGTGGTCCACATACTTGCAGCAATTCCACCTCAACATCAAGTATAAAATAGGAAGCTCCAATCGTGTTGTTGATTGCGTCAGCAGACCGCCAATCTCGGAACTCACCATGGTGCTAGACTCTTGTGGCCATGAGACATCTGGATGGCCCCAACTCTATGAGACAGACCCTGACTTCATCACCACCTACTAAATTTTGGGTGAAAATGCAGTTGTCGATAATTTCTATCTTCAGGATGGGTTGTTGTGTCATCTGGGCCATATCTTTGTTCCATCAAGTGAGTGAGGGAAGATCATCTGAGAATCCCACTATAGTTGGGTGGTAGGACACTTCGACATTGAAAAGATAGTGGCGATGCTATAGAAACATTTCTACTGGCCGAAACTTCGACAGGAAGTCAACAAGTATATCAGGTCTTTCATTGCCTGCGCTATTACCAAAACGACCACTAAGAAATAGGGCATGTACACCCCTCTTCCTGCTCCTGATAGGCCATGGGAATCCATCTCAATGGACTACATGTCGGGCCTCCCATCCACCAAGCAGGGAAATCACTGTGTTTTTTTGGTTTTTGATCACTTTTCTAAGATGGCCATTCTGGTTGCCTACAAGAAGAGCATCACAGTAGAGGCCACTGCCAAGATCTTCTTTGAACGAGTCTGGGTACATTTTGGAATCACACAAACCATTATCTCAGATCGGGATAGTCGATTTCTCAGCACATTTTGATCGAGCCTCTGGTCACTGCTAGACACCAAGCTCACCAAATCCACGGCCTTCCACCCCCAGACAGATGGCCAAACCGAGGTTGTAAATCGAATGATTGTGCATATCCTTCACATGTATAAATCAAAGAACCCTCACACATGGGATGAGAGCCTTCCCTGTGTTTATCATAGCTACAATCAAGCCTTGCATAGCTCAACTGACCACAACCCCTTTCAAGTGGGGTTGGGATTCCAACCATTGGGACCCATAGATGTTGCACTTCCCCTTGCAGTAACCTCGACTGACTCATCTCCTGCTCCAACTGAAGCTGACAAAGCCACTTGGTTCATTGAGCAGATCCAGCACATCTGCCAACAGGTTCAGGATATCCTACATAAGTCCAATGACAAGTACAAACAATGCCATGATCAACATCGGGTGCCGCATAAGTTTCATGTGGGTGACAAAGTTTGGTTACACTTGCAAAAAGAACGCCTTACAGGACCCCATCAAAATCTTCGCCCACTCCATTATGGGTTGTACACTATCACCAAGACCATGGGGGATAATTCTTTTGAGCTCAACATTCCTCCTTTCCTTGGTATGCACCCAGTGTTCTACGTGGATCTCCTTCGCCCTTATTTCCCACCATTATTGGACACCTCAGAAGTAGCAGAACAAATGACACCAACAGATCTCAACCCTGACTACCTACAACAGGCATCCAATGATCAGATTTTGGACAGATAGATCAAGGGCACTCAACAACAAAGGATCCAACTTTATCAAGTCGTCAAAGCAGGGCATCTCCTGCACCAAGGCAAGTGGCTCACCTGGGGCCAAATTCAGCAGAAATTTCCTCATCTGATGGGGAACCTCAACGCAATGGAGACCATTGATTACTAAGGAGGGATGATTGATATATATGGATATCATTGGCCATCCACCTTTTCCAACTGGCTCAAAATATTTTTCTGACAATTTTGGCAATTTACTATTTTTAGAAGTTTTAACTTCCAGGCCCATTTTGAGGGCCTAAATGAAGGATTTTTTTATATCAAGCTCCTTAATGATATATAAAGGAATAATTGATCCCCCAAAATGAATCTCCTCAATGATACCTTTCCAACGGGCTATCACACGATTAAAACGGAGATCGTATGAAAAAGTTACGACTCCGTGAAGTTGATGTACTAACTTACCCAAACGGGGCCCACATGACTTTTGGCGCTTCATCTCCTAGGGTTAGGTTTGTGGATGTCTAGGGTTTTTGGAATTCTTTCTTATTGTAAAAAGGCCTTCAGATCCTCATTGTAACATTCTTCTTGCGAATGTGCGTTGCCGTCACATCTCTTCTCAGAGATAAGCCGCCACCATTCCAACAAGCTTGTTTTCGCTGCATTTTACAGTTTCAACTTATTTCGTTATTGAATAGAAAACCAGGTTTACTATATCTCTGTTATTTTTTGTTAAGCACTTATTAATAATCTGTATTCATTTCGTTCTGCTCATAAAATCCGGATCACCCCAAGAGTCTAAGTGTCTTGCAAAAGAAATTATTTTAAATGGAGAAGCCCCAAAATAAGGAAAGTGTAAGGCTACATGAAGATATAAATAAGAGGCAAATCTCACTCATTAAGGACACACTTGTACATATTGCATATCTATTTTCTTGTGTTAAGATTATTTTAAATATTTGGGGAAAAATATGAAGTGGTGAACGTCTGAGGTATCACGAAGGGTTGACGACGAAATTCTCAAAATTACAGTGAATACAAAAAACCCTATTTTCTGAGGCATACGCGGGTTGTCTGTCTATAGGGTGAGTACATGTACGTGGGCTGTTTCTGAATAGGTTGCATACATATGCGGGCTGGATGTGTATAGAGTGCATACATGTATATGGGTTATCTGTGTATAGGGTGTGTACGTATGCGGGCTGGTTGTGTATATGGTGAGTACATGTTAATAAAGCCATGGAATCCTGAGAAGATGAAGATACAGAGGTTCTAGATTCTGAGATCAAGCTCCCAGGAAGTTCTAAATTTATCAGATACATCAGATCCATCCATTGGTTCAAAAGGTATGTCTTATTTCTATGAATAGTTGGATTTTGATGTATGCATGAGGAATGACAATGGATATTCTCCCTAGAGAGACTAGTGGCTACATGGGATATTCTATATAAGTTAGATCTACAGAAATACAGTGTTGGTATGTTCGTCATTGATACTTCTTGTGAGGAACATCTTGTATTTCTTGACATATGGCTAAGGGTTTTTATGGTACATGGTTGAGAGCTTGTATTTGTGTAGTAGTTGATGTATTGAGAGGTTGAATATCAGAAAGGGTTTGTTAACTAAGATCATGTGAGGGATATTATACTTGTTCATGATTACACACAACTATCTGGCACATGACTAGAGAGAGACATATTTTCCTTGAGTAAAGGTTATTTATGAGGATACATGCACAGGGTATAGTTACAGTCTGGCTACAGTGACAGGTTATAGATCTATGTGAAAGAAGTAATAGAGGGTCAACAGTTTTCAAGAAAAATTAAACCTTAGTTTTCAGAAGGCATATGCAGGCTGCATAACAGTGAGGGCACGTACATATGCAAGCTACATAACATATAGGGTGTGTGCATACACGGGCTGCAGCCCTACAGGTCACGTACTTGTTGTATTTTTGCAGATACATGTTCATTTTAGGTACAGATTGATTACAGGACAATTGTACAGATTAGATACAGGTCAGTGGTATAGGTTGATATAGTTGTATAGTAGTATATCTCATAGTGATAGGTTGTCAGGGGTTCCATCATTCTACTTATTCTTCAGGGCGGTTGGACGGGGAAAGGACAGGTGGTTGTAGCCACCTTTCGATTGTAGCTGGAGAACATAGGGGGTTGCATACTCCCTTTGGTTGTATCCATAGAATTGGGGAGTTGGATCTTCCCTCAGGTTGTAGCCTGAGAAACTAGGGGGTTGGAGCCTCCTTCCAGTTGCAGCTGTAAAACAAAGGAAGTTGGTGCTTCCAATGAATTTAATTCTTCAATACATATAAGAAAAATCATTTCGTGGTTTTCTCCCTCTTTGGGTTTCCACGTAAAACATTGGTGTATTGTGTATGTGTGTGATTGTTCATTTCTTATTGCTCATTATTGGATAATAATTCTACATTGACATAACACTTGGATTATTTGGTTAAAAAGGACTATAATTGTGCTATTACTGATTCACCCCCCCTCTCAGTAATCCAACAATTGGTATCAGAGTGGGTTCCTTGAGAAATCAGTTTAACCACTGAAAGGTAGATCATGGAGATCAACAACTTGTATAAAAATGGAATACCATAGTTTGATTGACAAAAGTATGTTTTTTGGAGCATAAGGATGAAGACATATATACAGGAACATGGATTTGAAATTTGGCAATCAATTGTAGATGGATACATAGCACCAGCAGTTCCACCAAAAAATGACAAAGCAATGAAACTTGGTCAGAATAATTCCAAAGCCACAAATTCACTTTTGAATGGTCTCAGTGAAATAGTATTCACCAAAATTGCACATTGTAAATCTGCTAAAGAGAATTGGGACAAGCTTTGAAATATTTATGAAGGAGATACAAAAGTCAAAGCAGCAAAGCTTCAAACTTACAGAGGCCAGTTCGAACAACTAAAAATGAAGGAATATGAGAATATTGCAGCCTACTTCTTACGATTTGATGAAACAGTGAATGCAATCATAGGATTAGGAGAAGAAATCGAAGAATCTATAATTGTTCAAAAGGTACTAAGATCTCTTCCTATGAGATTTAACCCTAAGATATCAACACTAGAATAAAGATCAGATCTAAACTCAATAAGCATGGACGAACTGCATGGAATCTTCACAGCATATGAAATGAGAACTAAACAGGAAAATCCAGATGTAAAAGAAGTAGCCTTCAAACCATCCAAAAGATCAAAGAAAAAGAAAAAGTAACAAGAATAATATAGCAACAATAGTGACGTCTTGGAAGATGATGAAGAAGTGGCCAACTTCGTCAAAAGACTGAACAAGGGAAACAATGGTAGGTATAGAGGTAAACTTCCTTTAATTTGTTTTAATTGTGATGGTATTGGTCATTTTGCTAACAAATGTCCTCATAAAAAAAAGAGAAATGATGAAGGTTAATAAAAAAACAAACAAACATATAAAGGAAAAAGAACTACAAAGAAAATTTTCAAGAAAAGATTATGCACCAAAGGAAGACATCTCATCATCAAATGAAGATGAAGTTAGTGACAGTGAGACAGGAAGAGTTATATTCATGGCAGTAGAAGACTCTGATAAAGAAGACTCCAAAGAAGAATGTGAAGAATCCAAAGAAGAATATGAAGAAGTTGAAGAAGAAATTAAAGAGGTAGAAGTTCAATTTCAAGAAGAATTAATGTGTGTCGTAGAAGTTATCAGAAGAAAAACAAGAAACTACAAGCAGAACTAGACAAGAAATAAGACACTCAAGAACTAGAAAAAATGATCACAAAATTGAAGGTTCAAATGGAAGAAGATAAGAGAATTGAAGAAGCACTCAAATAACAGCTAGAAGAAAAGGACAGGATCATTGGAAACTTGGAAGCAAAAATTGTCACATTAAGAAAGGATATTCAAAAGAAAAATATGCAGAATAGCTCAAAATTTTTGGATGACATTATCAACAGTCAAAAATCTCATTTTGACAAGACCAAACTTGGATATAATCAGACAGAAAGGGGATCAAGCTCCAAAACAACAGAGAAAGAAACATATCCAAAAATCTATGCAGAAACAATCAAAGGGGATAGAAGGATATACAAGGAAGATTACAGTGACACTCCTCCACTGAGAAGATTCAGATTTTAGAATCAATAAACAATAGATAGGCCTAAATAAGAATAAGAATTCATAAGAGAACCTCCTTTCAGAATATCCTCAACTCCCAGGTATCAAACTATATTTTTCGGTTTATTTTATGCATGTGATAATTTTGGACATAAAGTTGTAAATTCCAGAGCTAACAACAGGAACAATAACAAATTTGAGAGTCATACACAAAGGGGTTATTCATGAAGGCCTAGTGAAACACAGAGAAGAATTTACAACAGGCTTGAATCTTTGAGCACTGAAGTGGAATGTTACAAATGTAACAATTTTGGACACATGGCCAAAGAGTGCAGAATGATAGTCCCTCCTAAAGAACCTCAACAAAATAACAATAGTCACATACAGGAAGCTCAAAAAAGGACACGGATAAGAAAGGAAGATCGGTATAACAATGAAGAATGCACAATTACTATACAAGCTAAGCAAAAGAAACGTGGTTGGTATGTTGACAGTGGGTGTTCAAAACACATGACAGGTGATAGAGACAAGTTTCTTACATTACGAAAGGAAAGATATGGATTAGTCTCCCTCAGAAATGATGATTCAACCAAAATCATTGGAAAAGGCACAGTCTGAATTGGGAACAAGAATGAAAAGGCAAAAAATGTTCTACTAGTAGAAGATATGAAACATAATATTCTAAGTGTGAGTCAAATGTGTGACCAAGGTCATAAAGTTACTTTCAATTCACAAAAGTGTGAGATAAGAAAAGAAGGTTTAGGGAAATTGATTGCTATAGCTGCAAGAAATTCAAGCAAAGTGAAATTGGAAATGAAAAGTGTTGTCTAGGAAAGGAAGATGAAAGTTGGCTATGGTACATAAGAATGGGTCACATACATTTTGATACCCTTGTCAAAGTCAGAAAAAGAGAAGTAGTCAAAGAAATGCCCCAGATCACGAAACCAACCAATACTTTATGCAAGCATTGTCAACAAGGAAAACAAACAAAGACCAGGTTCAAATCAAAGGAATATTCAATGACAAGACCACTGGAAATTGTGCATACTGATCTAGTTGGACCAACTACAAGAAAGGGATTAAAATTTGAGAAATACTTTATGTTATTAGTTGATGATTATACAAGAATGACTGCAGTTTTATTTCTCAAGAATAAGTTAGAAGCTTTTGAAAAATTCAAGATCTACAAGGAAATGGTTGAAAATGAAATGGATTCAAAAATTAAATGCTTGAGATATGATAATGGAGGAGAGTTCACCTCAAAGGAATTTATGGACTATTGCAGAAATCATGGAATAAAAAGTCAATTCTCCGTTGCTAGGACACCTCAATAGAATGGAGTTGTTGAAAGAAAGAATAGGACAGTACAAGAAATGGCTCAAACAATGATAATGGATTCAAAATTGACAGATATTTTTTGGACACAGGAAGTGCATACAACAGTTCACATTCAAAATAGAGAAATGCTTAGAAAAAACACCGACAAAAATCCTTACGAGCTATCGAAAGGAAGACTAGTAAATGTGAAGCACTTCAGATTTTTTGGAAGCAAATGCTATATCAAAAGAGAAGATGGCAGAATGGGAAAGTTTTACTCTCATGTGGACAAAGGAGTACTTGTTGGTTACTCAAGTACAAGGAAATCCTACAAGTGTTACAATCTAAGATTGAAAAAAGTTGTGGAAAGCATCAACGTGACAATTGATGAAATAGGCAAACCAAAATCAAAGGAAGAAGAAAATGAATCAATGAAACAACCCTTAGAAGAAGAAGCAGAAGATGAAAAATAAGTAGAAGAGGAATATGAAGAGAATCTGACAGAAGAAGAAGATAAAGTTCAATAAGTGTCTCCGAAGACACCCAGTAAATGAGTATAGAAGAATCATCCTTCATATCAGATTATCGGAAACAAAGATGCAGGAGTTGAGACTAGAAGAAGAATCTGTTCACCAGAACAAACACACCTAGCACTCTTATCTACAATTGAACCAAAAATTTTTGAAGAAGTCAGCAAGGATGAATTTTGGAATAAGGCCATGGATGAAGAATTCGATCAAATAGAGAAATTGACCCTTGGGAATTGGTTCCAAGACCAAAGAATAAGAATGTTATCGACACAAAATGGGTTTTCAGGAATAAATTAAATGAATATGGACAAGTTACAAGGAACAAATCTAGATTGGTATGTAAAGGATATGCACATATTGAAGGAATCGACTTTGAAGAGACATTTTCCCCTGTTGCCAGAATGGAAGCAATTCGTTTGCTTTTAGCTTATGCATGCTTCAAAAATGTTAAAGTATATCAGATGGATGTAATATCATCTTTTTTGAATGGGGAACTTGAAGAAGAAGTCTACATTGAACAACCAAAAGGATTTCAGTTTTTAGAGAACACAGATTATGTGTGTAAATTAAAGAAGGCCGTGTATGGTTTAAAACAGGCTCCTAGAGCATGGTACTCTAGATTGGATAAGTGTCTCCAGCAGGCAGGGTTCAGAAAAGTAAGTGCAGACATCAACCTCTACATCAAGGTAAGTCAAGGTAATATTTTATTAGTTGAAGTTTATGTTGATGATATTATTTTTTGTAGTGATGATGACATGTTAAGCCAAAAATTTGCAAAAGATATGCATAATGAATTTGAAATGTCGTTACTTGGAGAACTATCCTTCTTTTTGGGACTTTAGATACATCAAATCAACCAAGGAATTTTTATTTCTCAAACCAAGTATATCAGAGAAATGCTAAAGAGGTTTGGAATGGAAGATTGCAAACCAGTTATCACTCCCATGCAAACAAATTGCAAGTTCAGCAAAGATGATGATTTGAAGTCTACAGATCAAAAGAAATACAGGTGAATGATTGGCAACCTACTATATGTGACAGCATCCAGACCATATGTAATGTAGGCAGTTGGACAGGTGGCACAATTTCAAGCAACACCAAAGGAATCACATGTATTAGCAGTGAAGAGGATTTTTAGATATCTCAAAGGAACATAAGA
This sequence comes from Picea engelmannii, assembly GCA_009831015.1. NCBI lineage: Eukaryota > Viridiplantae > Streptophyta > Pinopsida > Pinales > Pinaceae > Picea > Picea engelmannii. The sequence continues at coordinate 8,813 of ML811141.1, read as the reverse complement.
GTTTGGATTATGGTATCCAAAAGGAAATGATCTATCACTTATTGCCTACACAGATGCAGATTTGGAAGGTTTTATTGATGACTGACGAAGCACCAGTGGAGAAGCGTTCTACTTAGGTGAGTGTTTAGTATCATGGCTAAGCAAGAAACAATCATCAATATATTTATCTACAACCGAGGCAGAGTATATTGTAGCAGCATCATGTTTTACAGAGGTTCTTTGGATGAAAAAAACTCTGACAGATATACAGGTTGAGTATGATGAACCCATTCCAATCTATTGTGATAATACAAGCACCATCAGTATCTCGAAGAACCCAATGATGCACTCCAAGACGAAGCACATTCCAATCAAGTATCACTTTATACGGGAGCATGTTGCAGAAAAGAACATCAGAGTTGAGTATGTGGGAACCAAAGAACAAGTGCCAGACATATTTACAACACCACTTCCATGGGAAGCCTTTGAATATCTTCGTCAAATACTTGTAGTTATTTCTACTCCAAAATGAATGCTTATCTTATATGTATTAGATGTACACGAGGAAGCAACCTAAGAGGACAGTTCAGTTAGGGGGAGCAGCCCTAGATGGAAAGATACCTTTTCCATTGATGAATTTTGGCACAAGGGCAGACCCAGGGTTCAACGCTTCAACAACGTACCAACAAAACCCCTGCCTCTACCTCGGGTGAGACTTCATCTTCTTCGCAAGTGTTGCCGGAAGGGTCAGTAGTTAGTGTTTTTTTGGTGCATTGTTGAAGTGTTGAAACCTGGGTCTCAGGTGAGGCTTCATCTTCTTCGTAGGTGTTGTCAAAAGGGTCTATAGTTAGGGTTTTGTTGGTGCATTGTTGAAGCCTTGAACCCTGGGTCTGCCCTTGTTCCAACAATGACAAAGGGGGAGATATTTATCAGATGCAGAGGACAGAGGCATGGTTCTAGGGAGAGCATATTTATCAGATGCAGAGGACAGAGGCATGGTTCTAGAGGTAACATGAGTGATATGATTTCAATATTGCATCAGAGTGTTGCCATCAATGCCAAAGGGGGATATTGTTGATTAAGGTTGGTTGTCATTGATGTCAACCCTTGAAGAAAACTCGATAGAAAAAAGGTTTGGGTAATGGAACCAAGTTTGTTTGATGTAAAGATGACTCATTATTGTTTTGTCATGGTTGATAATAAGTACAGATGGATGAAATACAAAGTGGTCCCCTTAGCATGAAATCCCTCATGAGAATATGTTTGTTGTGTATAGGGTGAGTACATGTTGATAAATCCATGGAAGCTTGAGAAGATGAAGATGCAGAGGTTCTAGATTCTAAGATAAAGCTCCCAAGAATGTCTAGAATGCTTAGATACATCAGATCCATGCATTGGTTCAAAAGGTATGTCTTAATTCTATGAATAGTTGGATTTTGATGTATGCATGAGGAATGGCAATGGAGATTCTCCCTAGAGAGACTAGTGGCTACATGGGATCTTTTGTATAAGTTAGATCTACAGAAATACAGTGTTGGTATGTTTGTCATTGATACTTCTTGTGAGGCACATCTTGTATTTCTTGGCATATGGATAAGGGTTTTTAAGGTACATGGTTGAGAGATTGTATTTGTGTAGTAGTTGATGTATTGAGAGGATGAATATCAGAAGGGGTTTTATGACTAAGATCATGTGAGGGATATTATACTTGTTCATGATTACACACACCTATGTGGCACATGACTAGAGAGAGACATATTTTCCTTGAGTAAAGGTTATGTATGAGGATGCATGCATAGGGTACAGTTACAGTCTGGATACAGTGACAGGTTACAGATCTATGTGAAAGAAGTAACAGAGGGTTGAGAGTTTTCAAGAAAAAGGAAACCCTAGTTTTCAGAAGGCATATGCAAGTTGCATAACAATTAGGGAGCGTACATATGTGGGTTGCATAACAGATAGGGAACGTACATGCGTGGGTTGCAGCGCTACAGGTCACGTACCTGTTGTATTTTTGTAGCTACATGTTTATTTCAAGTACAGATTGATTACAGAAAAGTCATACAGATTGGATATAGGTTAGTGGTACAGGCTGATACAGTTGTACAGTAGTATATCTCACAGTGAAAGGTTGCCAGTGGTTCCACCATTCTACTTATACTTCAGGGTGGTTGGATGGGGCAATGACAGGTGGTTTTAGCCACCTTTAGGTTGTAGCCAGAGAACATAGGAGGTTGCAGCCTCCTTCTGGTTGTATCCAGAGAATTAGGGAGTTGGAGCTTCCCTCAGGTTGTAGCCTGAGAAAATAGGGGGTTGGAGCCTCCTTCCAGTTGCAGCTGGAAAAAAAAGGAAGTTGGTGCTTCCAATGAATGTAATTCTTTAAGACATATAAGAAAAAGAATTATGTGGTTTTCTCCCGCTTTGGGTTTCCACGTAAAACACTGGTGTAATGTGTATGTGTATGATTGTTCATTTCTTATTGTTCATTATTGGATAATAATTCTACATTGACATAACACTTGGATTATTTGGTTAAAAATGACTACAATTGTGCTATTATTGATTCATCCCCACTCTCAGTAATGCAACAAGTAATTGGAACAAGGGCCCTAGAAGGCTAATATTTTCCATACACTTTGATGTAGACTTGCAAGAGTTAGGCCAATTGTTTCAAGATGGGTATTTTAATTGGATTGGGCAAGGAGTTGTCCAACCTAGGCATGAAAGGCCTCCCTTCCAAGCCCCATGGGTCCCTGGTATCCCTGTACCCCCTCATGTGTCATTGCAGCCTGAAGTTCCTAAAAATGATGGATGGAAAGAGATTGTCCAGCCTGTAGTCTCCCAACATCGTGGCTAGCCAAATTTGTCTTTACTTTCTCCCCACCTATCAATAAAAATTTCCAAGCTTCCCCTATCCACTCACTAGTTCAATATTCCCATGCAATTAAAAGGTTTAAAACCGAGGCCCACCATGCCCCTGACAAAGGAAAATCCATTGCCGCCCCTTCCTCACCTTCCAATGCCTCTTATAAATATGTATCCTCCTGCATGCATTTGAGGGACGATTTCTCTCATGTGATCAATGAAATTAGGCCTAAAGGCTCAGCACAACCAAAGGAAAATTCAAAGATATCAAAAGATGACAACAACAACAAGGGAAGGATTGCATCTCAGAGTGGAAAATATGGATTTTAAGTCTTTTTTATTTATAAATTGATGATAGCAGTTGACTTATGGGTTTTGGACAACACATTATTTTTTAGATATATGAGTAATATATTTTGGAAATAATTTCAATTATTATTGAGATAAATTTTCAAATATGAATGTGATGATGGGAGTCACAAGGAGGGATGTTTGGTTTAATTAACTAGTTGTGTTATGATTGTTAAAATCTAAAGGGAGTCACAAGGGGTCCCACCTACTAGTTATTATTTATTTTAAAAATCCCTTATTATGATTATTACTTTTCCCCCTTAACTAAAAGTTGGTTGAGTTTTGGTTAACTTAACTAATAAAGTAGTTCAACTACTTCAACTAATTCCAATTTTCTTAAAGGAAAAGGAAAATGGAGGAACAAGGGGAAAATAGAAGGAGAAGCATACTAAGGTTTGCTCTTGAGTTTTTGTTGAGATAATTTAGTTTCCATTCATTCATTAATTCATTAATAGCCTAATTCTTTTTTATGATAGCAGGGTCCTATTGTAGACAACAATATTCAGGGCTTAATTACATCAGTCAGACACTTGTTTTTCAGAGGTGTTGATCTATCTTTGATAGTATGTGTAGACTTGTCTGTTTGTGAATTAGTTTTCATGGCTAACAAAGGCTATTGTGCAGAGTCGAGTGGGCATCAATATGTGGCAAGTTGATCCAACTTTTCAAGTTCATTTTTTTTTTTTTTTTCCTGTCAGAAGTCCTTTTGTATGTTTCATCAGGGACGTCTAAGTTTGACTTTGGTCCGAAACTGCCTTGGGAAATTTTGTAGAAATAACGATTCTTTAATGAATTGGAATGAAATAAAGGATTTCTTTATGTCTCATCTGTTTTGATTATTGACATGGTGTCTTTACTTCTGTCTCTATCTTTATTTCAGCATCCGATATATTCAAAAAATTACATAAATAACGATTTTTTCAGCAAGCTTTTAATAATAATAAAAACATCCTTAGCACTTGTGAATAATACTTGTGAATTAGGATATCATTTTGATGGCTATAAACATAGGGTGATATTCTCGTTTATATTACTTTAGCCAAGAAGGATTTTAAAATGTTTAAGTAAGATCATTTCATATCTTTTCCTCAACATGAACATAGGTGTCTTGACAGGTGTACAATCTTCCATTTTGAAATTCTTGAACATTGTCTTAGTAAGACTCAGCTTGGAGGAAAGAAAATTACATACATAGCACACACATTTCCCCCTTTAATTTTTTATGATTGAAAAAATTGCTCAAACATGGTACAACAACGCTCCTGAAGAAGTCTAAACACTATCACCAATAATGCAAGATACTCAGTCTCTATCAATCCAGGCAGTCTTTGTATCCAACATAAGCAGTATTAAATCTCCAAAAATAGTCGAACATGGTTGGTTTGGTCTCAGCAGATCCAATTTGATTCAACGAGAAATAGTTGAGTCATTAATAAGACATCAATTGGGTTCACATATCAAAAACTTCAAGTATTCCCCCTCTAAGGGATCAATAAGTAGTAGTGATAGTTCTCGTCTATACTTCCATTTGATGGAAAATACAGTAAAAAATCCAATAGACAAATACTTAGTTGAAACTCCATTCGATTTTCATGTCGATTTGATCCTTTGTCGACCACTTCCAAGGAAATCATCAATAAGTAAGAGGAATGTTTCACAACTATACATATAATGATACACAACAATATGAAGTCCTCAAACATATAGTCAAATGATTCCACGACCATCCATCAATCAAACTACAATCTATCCTGATAGTCAACATTGGTCCACAATTATGAATTTCATGTCTCTTCTGCAAATATGTGAAAGCATGATTGTCATTCCTTTGATTTTTTTGGTGAGGATGATGATAGGGCACATATTTTGTTTTGGCTGATCAAAGGAGGTAAGATCAAAGTCGGTTTGATTTTTAGGATTATAAAAAATTGGCATATCAACAACAATGTCATATTTAATAGCATGCTCAAATGTTAGCATGTGAGGAGCATGCATCTTATCAATATGTTCAACACAATAAACAATAGGTTGTTCTTCTAGAAAACCAATCTGAACTCCTCCTGCAACAAATAGAACTTCCTTCGTTGTAGCAAGGATGGATGTAGGTAGGGAGGTAGTAGTAGAATCATATCCAAGATCGGTCTTAATGAATGGATAACTTTGACAATTGATTATATCACCAAATATTTCAATAATATTTTCAAACTTAAATCTTTTTTTCAACTGAGCAACTGATTTTTCCAAATCCTTTATTAAGGAAACAATCTCAGATTCTAGCTCTTCACAATTTTCTTCCTTTTTCTTCAGATAGATTCTCACCACTTTTTATATCCTTGTTGCCTCTTCTAATTGAACTTTTAGGCTTATGATAATATTTTCTTATTCATTAAGGCTTTGTGACTTTTTGGATTTTTAATCATGATCCTCTTCTTTATATTTTTGTAGTTGCTCCTTTTGTTTCAAATTCATTTTTCTTAGCTTATTTATTTCTCTTAAGGCACAAATAATTTCTTCTTCAAGATCCACTTCTCCATATGTTTCATATTTCTCCTCTTCTTCCAAATCCATCATTTCTTTCCATTTGTCTTCATCAATATTTGTTTTGATTGCCATAAAAATATTTTCTTCTCTATCACTATCAAAACTGCTTTCATTACTTTCTTCAGACAAGTCACTGGCCCCTTTTGAGTAGAGGCTCACCATATTCTTATAAGAGTTCTTCTCCTTTTCATGCTTGTCTTGTCTGTGGCTATTGTTTTGTTGATGATGTTTATTCTTTATGCTATAGTCTTATTCATTATCACTTCTTTCATTTTTCGCATATGGACACATAGCAGCAAAATATCCTACTTTTCCATAGTTAAATCATTTAAAGGGAAACTTACCTTTGTATTTTCCAGATCCCTTTTTGAGTTTTCTCACAAAATTTTCTTCCTTTGCATCTAATTCATAGCTAGAACAATTTATTGATTTGTTCTCTTTGTTCTTCATCTTCTTTGAAAATTTGAAAGTTGCTTCCTTTTTTAGGGTTTTTCCTTTTCAGTCCTCATTTCATATGCAGTGAAAATCCCATGGAATTCATCCATTGTTAATTGATCAAGATCCTTCATTTCCTCAATGGTGTATACTTTGGAATCAAATATTAAGGGGAGTGACCTTGACACCTTTTGCACAATCATTGGTTCTGCAACTATTTCACCAAGTCCTATGATGGTGTTGACAATGTCATCCACATGGAGGAGATGGGTTGCAACATTTTCTTCTTCTTTCATATTCAAACTCTCAAACTATATTCTATGGGTTTGGAGCTTAACCTTATTAACCTTCTCATCATCTTCATGGATGTTTTGAATTTTATCCCAAATTTCTTTCGTTGATTGCATTACTTTGAAAAAAAATGATTCTAATAGTCTGCACAAGATGGCATTCATGGCTTTTGCATCATTTTGACTTTCCTTTTTCCCGGTCATATATGTCAATGGAGTTGTTGTGGATGTATAACCAATCATGACCAATTTCCAAATATAAAAACCAAGGTCCATTAGATATGTTCACATCCTTATACTCTTGAAGGAATATTTCTTTTTTTGTGAAACAACGAAACCCTATTTGTAAAGAAACCTTCATGACTGACCATGTGTGCTCCCAAGATCTACCTTCCAGTGGTTATACTATTTCCAAAGGAACTGGCTCTGATACCAATAGTTGAGCACACACTTATACTGAGAGGGGGGGGGTGAAACAATATAAGGCTATATTTTTATTTTTAACATTCATAAACCATAATGAAGCAATCACATAAATAAAATAACCATAAGACACAATATTTAACGTGGAAACCCTTTCAGGATAAAACCACAAAAACTTCTTTTTATTAATTTGTAGGCACCAAACTACAGTTACAAATGTTTGTAGGCATAAACCTACTGGAGACACCAATCCCCACTACCTTTTGTAGGCACCGACCTACAAGAGACATTGATCCCCTCTATTTTTTGTAGGCATTGACCTACATGAGACATTGATCCCCTCTTTTGTTTGTATGGGCCAACATACATGAGACACCAATCCCCTCTTCTATTTGTAGGTACCGACCTACTAGAGACACCAATCCCCTATGTTTCTTTTAGGCACCGACCTACAAGAGACACCAATCCCCATATCTATTTTTTTGTAGGCACCAATCTACTACAAGTTTACAAGTTCTTTGTATGCATCTCCTTCATTGCTCTGTTTGTTCCTTATATCTTCACCAAATCTTCTCTACACTCGCTACTTCTACTTTCACCAGATCTGTTCAACTCTCACTACTTCTGCTTTAAATCCTCCTTCACGAGATATTCTTGATTCTTCTTCTACTTCTTCCTTATATATTCCTTTGCAAGTTTTTTTTGCTAGAACATTGGATCGATTTGCTAGAATACCAGATATGATCTTCACTAATATTTAATCGTTTCTCATTGAATGATATTAAATCGTCACTCCTCAAATGATATGCATAAGAATATTAAATTTTCACCACCGCACACTTTATTTCTCACAATCCTCTTCTCCTTTTATATTTTACCATAATTGTTACATAAAAGGTCATGTTCATTTGAAAAGTCATGACTTTTATTAAATAATAATTAAGTTTCCCCCTTTTTATTTTTAACTCACTTTTTAACATACCATGGGTAAAATACCACCACATTTTTTGAATCCATGTGAAAATACCATGTGCACTTTCACTTTTACCTTTTTTAATCCATTTTCATGTTTACTCCACTTTTACGTAAACTCCAATTTCACTTTTACCTTTCTTTTTAATCCACTTTCATGTTTACTCCATTATTACGTAAACTCCACTTACACTTAAATTTTCCACTTTTGTATTTATTAAAGTCACATTTATATTTGAATACTTACTCACCTTTGAAATCAATGACAATAATTTATTCAACAAAACCCTCAATAGATATACAAAAACTAGAGTGAGACAAGAGGCAAAAGAGGTGACAAGAGTTGTGAAACGAGAGGGATCCCCAAAACTCTCATAGAAAACCTACCCAAGAAGAACAAATCGTTGGAGCATCCCTTGAGAGTGCCCCTACAGATCTTGGGAGGAGTAGAAGCTTGCAATTGAGTATGGCATTCAGTGGCACCCAACAAGCAATTGACCAAGTAAATATGGAGATCGACGACTCAGGACCCGCGGTTCAACTTTATCCTCCAATAAGTCTTAGCCTTTGTATTGCATACTTCCTATGAAAAATACTTCATGTGGATACACAATCACCAACGGTGTGGTTTCAAAGTAATAATTTTGGTCATATAATAGATACAGTGTTAATGGTGTTGGATTACTAAGAGGGGGGGTGAATCAGTAATAGCATAATTATAGTCTTTTTTCTTCAAATGTTATATCAATGTAGAATTATTATCCAATAATGAGAAGTAATAAATAAACAATCACAAACATACATAGTACACCAATGTTTTACGTGGAAACCCAAATCGGGAGAAAACCATGGAATGTTTTTTCTTATATGTCTTGAAGAATTACATTCATTGGAAGCACCAACTTCCTTTGTTTTCCAGCTGCAACTAGAAGGAGGCTCCAACCCCCTAGTTTCTCA